>VWPU01010326.1:0-152889 GCA_013398955.1 Callaeas wilsoni
TCCAAACCGAGACACTGAGGCAAGAAGATTTAAATAATACAGCTGGCGGTTTCTGTTGGAGGTTCTGTCTGACCAGAAAGCTATCTAAAGAAGCCTTAATGATTAATCTTTAAAACTGAGAGATAATGTAACTCAGTAAGAGAGCATTGAGAGGAACTTAAAACGTAGACACAGTGTAGAAGACAAAAACGAACTCCTCCCCAATGACACCAACACACGTACAGTCATTTTACAGTTCTGGACACTTTTGTTTGACATAAATAGGAAGAAGAAGCATTTTTAAATGTAAAAAAAAAAAAAATTCAAAATATATTGAAAATTTGATAAACAGTAGCAACATGTCGTTGCTTCAGCATTATGGAGGTAACACAGAAGCAGAGTTCCACATTCAAGGAGGCAAAGAACTTTGACATATTACCTAGTCTTGTATAGAACACACATTGTCAAAAATAATGGCTTACTTCTCATGGAATGCTGTTACAGCCTGCAATGTTATTTCAGAGTATAACCATTAATGCCAGGCAGCATTTTCATTTGGCAAAGGCCATTTGCAAAGAGGACACAAAGAGGAAGGTACAGAAAAAGTCACATATTACAAAAGGAGAGAAAGGGAGGGAAGAAGGGGAAAAATGAACCAGTTTTCATCATTTTGACTGAATGAACAATGGGTGCAATTACACACATTCAGGCAGATTCAATCAGCACACTGCACACTTTCACAAACACTGTTCTGTTGAGTTCAGGCATTTGCAGGAATATGTTGTGTTGCCTTCTTGCTTGGCTTTGTGTGCTGTTTCTCAAGAGGCTTACCATTTGTGTGCACAGCAGCTGTACCCACCTGCGTCTGCTAAGTCAGGGTGCCAGGGCCTAAAATTACCCTTAGATGGTGGTCCCCAGGGCACAGTGAATTTCACTGCTGACTTACAACATGCCTAATCTGCAAATCATAAAAACATGAGAAAAAAAAATAAAATGGACACTGTGAAAATATGAAAAAGGTGAATTCTCTCTCATTTAGCAAGAAAGCTGTGACAGGCACAGCCCTCAGATGGATTCCAAACAAGAATATGACATTGCAAATGGAAAGTCTTCTTTCATTGCGCATAGTTTTTTCCAAAACAGTTGATGAAGAGCTAACAACAAGCAGAACAAAAATGGAAACTACTGGTGCAGTGGCATGCTAGCCACATGGTCTCATGCCCTGTATACCTTCCAAAGTGCAACAGGCAATGACAGAAGAAATAAAGGCAGTCAGACCCAATTCTCACACACACTACTGAAGCAGAGCCATCTACTGATACAGAAATTGAACAAGAGGCCAGCAGACATTGGAGCACAGCTGTTACTTTATGCAGGGGTTGGCAGTGTCACACTCCAGGAGTGCAAAGCTCAAAAGATATTTGATAACACAAGAGTCAAAAGGGCCACTTTGAGACACAACCACTGAAAATACAGCTATGAAATACACATTTAAATGTCTGTGTCCTGACAGTCCACCGTGGCTTACAGAGCCAGCAGCTGGGCAGAGGAGTGCAAATAAAAGGCTCACCGTTGAGACTTGCAACACATGTGCTGCATCACTCACTTTTTAAATAAGATAAAGCTGGTCTCTTCATAATCCTGGATGGCAGAGATGTGCATAATGGATCAAATTAGGGGGCAACATGCTGTCTGGGATCAGCATTCCTTCATCTTCCCAGCAATACCTTTATTCGCATATTGTTGGTAGAGGGAGGGCGGGGGATGTGATAAAAAAATAATCCTGCCTACTTGGAAGAGGGTAGAAATATTGAACCATTTATTTCTCACAACAGTGAAAGGCCTTACATAAGCAACAAGAGAAATAAGGCAAAAAGGCACACGATGACCCAAATGTGGTTCTGCCGAAATCCCGTACAATTCTGTTGCCCTCTGTGTGTGCTTCTTCTGATTCCTTGTTTGAAAGCGAGTCACTTCTTTGAGACTGTATATACAGATATAAATGCCAGGTGAAACATTCCTCTGTGAAAATAACGGTTTGAGGGCTTATGTCCATTGGGTCTTGCCCCAAAGAAGCACAAAGCATACTCTATATCCGTAGACTTCATGGCACCATTTGGCACCTCCCAAAGCAGCTTCCATCTACAAGCACCCATAGGGCCATGAAAACAATTACATGCCCACACTTCTCCAAAACCAGCAGGTTCAGACTGAGGAATTGCCAGGACCAAGTTTACTACTGTCTGCCAGCTTTGTCTCATTACCTACCATGTATAATCTCTGCTGTGTGCTAGCAATAAGCAGTCTTCCTTATTACCATTGCAATGTTCACATAATTAAATTGTTCTCAAATTGTAGGCTATAACAGCTTACAGACTTAGATGAAATTGTCGTGACAATTCAAAAATGCTTATTCTCTCTGACCTGTTTATAGGAAAAGACACATCCCAATTGTATGTGAAAAAAAAAGCTCTAATCCATTAGAAGTCGTGTCATAACTGAGTATTTTGATTGAACTGCTCATCAAAGTTAAAACTCTCCGGAAATCTTTTGAAGTATATTTATCATCACTGACAAAAGGGTTATCCAAGGAAATGTGGAGCTCTAGACCTCTATTCTCACAAGTCGTAAAAATTAGCTGTTTTTCTCTACCAAATGAACTTAACAGAGAAGACCTGAAGCTCTGCTTAAGTCTCAGGTAATTATGAAATTCATATCCTCTCTTCATTTTTCACATCTGGTATCTAATTTATTTTCTTTATTTTTCACTAGAATAAACGGGGTTTTTTTGTTATTGTTTCCAGTGTTAAGCAGAAATTCACATTAGTGGGACAATTATGAGTTTCACATCTTCCCAGAGGGCCAGAAAACATATCATATATATGTTAACTATATTACTCATAGAGTAAAATATACTTTACCCAGCTAGGGGCAGTCTGGAAGAGGGTCCTTCAAGAACTGTATGAATTTGGAGGAAGGCCACTGGCCCACTGAGGCAGCAAATATGTCATCTATGGCAGAAGGCTTTTCATTAGCCGCAAGACAAGACTGGCTGCTAGACACAAGAAAAGATCTGAGCTTCAGTACTGTGCAAACCTGGGACACCAAATGCATCCTATTCCTTTTCTCACTTTTTCTCTTCTTTTCTCTTTGCCATTTATACAGTGAGAGGTTGGAGGGGGCAAGAATGTCATTCTACAACAGCATCAGAAATAAGAGACTTTGGAGAAAGAATTAGTAAAAGGACAAGTTGTGCGTTTGGGCATTACACATGAAAAATATAAAATTAAATAACATCAAGGAGGGAAAACAGAAAAAATATCTGCATCTTCCAATTCTTGCAGACAAAGAAGCTACTCAATACAGGACTTTTAATGATTAATGAAGAGGATAGGATTGCCTTTCCAAAGCTGCTCTGAGTACTAAATCACAAATGACCTTTAGTGCTTCCAGCTGAGGGTGATTTATCTCATTTTACCATCAGTGTCTATCATTGCTTTTTATAAAAATTGGGTCTATCTACTTCTACTAATATGTGTTGCTCCCCTGGGGATGGTTCAGGACCCACCCATCAAGACGTCCCTTCTAAAACCACAACAATCCAGCTGAGAACAACTGTTCTGTGCACTCTCCACCCCTTGCTGTGCTTTGCTCTAACACCCAGAAGGGGAGCAGGAATCAGGTCAAGTTTGCTAACCTTTCCCCAGCTCTCAACAGGACATCTAACTCTTCCTTGGATCTATCTCCAGCTTTAAGGCTCCACATTCTTGGGGAAAATCTGTCTGAGAATTTATGGTATATTAAAAATGCTTCTTTTTAACTTTTTATTTCATACTAAGAGCACAGAAGTATAAAGGGTAAAGAACTAATTTAATGTATAATACAAAACTAAAAGGACCAGACTTTTAAAAATAAGCTTTCTCAATCAGCTTTCCTTCATATAAGCCCCTTTCTGTGTAATCTTTCCAATGCCATTCCTTCCATGCAAATCAAAGTGCCTTTTAGGATGAGGAAGTCAGGCCAAGCAAATAAAAGAGCCTTCTCTAGCTTTAGCATAGGATTAATCAAGAAAAGTTGGGATATAATACAAAAAAAAAAGATAACAGAATTCTACCCTGAGTTCCCTGCCATCCCATTTCGCAAGGCAGCCTACACTCCCACACTTTCTTCGAGAAGGGTAAACACAGAGGCAGACATTAAACAGCACTGGAGATATGGATATGCTTAATACGAAAGAGAAGCGAGAGTAAAGTTTAAAGGAGTGGATTCACAAGTAGGATTTTTGTCATTGTTATAGCATCTAACTTTTTAAGCACTCCTTTATTTTGTGTTTTGAAAGCAAAGATCCTTACATAATGTGGTGAAGGTGGGGACAGGCATTCAGAAAGAAAGAACAAGGTTTGCAATTTGGACTTTTATCAGCATACTGAAGCTCACATACACCACTTTGTATACTCTGAAATCGCTGATACTCACAGAACCAAAGGAAATGAAAGGCATGAAATACCTGTGATGATGTATGCCAGCAGTTATTATATAATACAAGCACTTAGCTGGTGCTTGAAACCACTCCTACCAACTTCAAGGACAAGAAGCTTGCTTTCAGCCTCCCTGTCCAATTCAGCTTTTGTCCTACACGCAGAGAGCAAGCAGCTAGCATTTTAGAATGTCTCCTTTTAGGGAGACCATGCAGATACCATAAGAGCAGTACCTCTCAGTATTATTTCCATAAAAAACATAAAATACATGGTACATAATGAATCATGGTAAAAAATGAAAATTAAAATGGCAACAACTAAGAAGAGTAACATGATTATCAGTATTTTCTAATTATAAAACTTAAGCTGCACTAAATGGAGAAAGTTTTATTTTAGAAATGAAACAAAATGAACCCAAGGAAAAAAATATCTGTTTGTAAAGGTAAAGGATATTCCTGGGCTCTTGTTTGCAGTGCTAATTTTTCCAATAGTGATGCTTATTTGATTAAAATACACTTGCTACACTGTCCCAATGTATATCTGGTACAGATGCTGTTTTGCATCAGTTTCAGTTTCATATATTTTTATAGTTTTATTTAGCTATATTTTATCACATATGCTTATTTTCAGAGCAGGATTGACTTTTTGCATATTCATTAGCATGATTTTTTACTGGATTACTAAGCTTTGAGCTTGTTTGATATCTTATACTAAGGACTTAAGCCACATTTTACAGTCATAAAATGACACATATAGGAAAAGAAAGAACAAGTATTTAACCCATACAGTGGTGCATCACTTCATGCAAAATACTTAAAGACAATACTAGTCAGCAAGAGTAAATTTCAAAATTGCTTATAATGAAGGGAATGCTGTAGCAAAGATAGGAATAAAACCCATATTTCTTACCTTTCACATAGGCTCTTAACAAGGTTAAAATTACTTGTATTTAGTGTAATTAAATCTTGTTACCTCATGCCATTTCAACTCAGAGCAGTATCCAGCTACTCACAGTTATTTGCACCTTTTCAGGAAAGAAAATAGCATCTCAGATATATAATTAGTCACAATGACCTACATAGATGTCATCTGCAAGACTGACACTGAATCCTAGTCTTGGCAGTGTTGGCAGGAATTGCTGCTTCATAGAAACCCATGCATTTCACATGTTACTGGCTTCCACTTTTGCTTAGCTGTCTCTTTATTGCTACTCCTTATGGTACAGAATTGCATACAGCATGTGCATTCTGGAATGAGTAAGGTGGGTCTTCGGGAAAGTCTGGGCATCAACACACATCCTCCTCTAAATCATTTTGCTGAGGTGCCATCGCTTTGTCCCACCTTTGTCCCTAGAGTTTAATTATGCGCCTGCTTAATCTAATACCTTTTAATTATGGATTCACACTAGTAGAAAGGGATGCAGTAAGAATCTTCACCTGTAATAAAATACTACTCTGAACACGGAGAACACACAATTCTATAAAGAATGCTGTCTCCATATGAAGAAGATTAAATGTAATACTATGTGTTAATGAAGTGTAAAACTAAAAGGGATGTTAAGATAGACTTTTCAGACTCCCTTTGACCTAAAGGCCAGAATAGTACCCAGTAACCCCTGCATGAAGCAACATGTCTCGTGATCGACCTAGGATGTATCATTCAATGGCACATTTTACCTTGTCTAAATAACTTATGGGATGGAAAACAAATGACTCTTAAAAGGTTTGGCTAACCTACACCTACCTTTGGAGAGTCTCACTTGGCAAGTACAGAGGAAAACGTTCTTACCTTGTGTTCATCAGTAATCAGTTAATCTCAGTTGGTTTGTACACTCAGTAAGACAAAGCCTGGACTCTTCCCAGACATTTGTTCTGAGACATAAACCACAAATGCTCTGCCAGTTACCTGACTCCAGCAAGCAAACACTGGTACATGCAAGTTCATTGTTTGCCACACCTTCTTTGATTTCTAGTCTTGCTGGCAATCCTTTCTTCTCTCTTCATTGCTATTAGGACACATCATATGCCTCAAACATTAACTTTCATGTGTTTCTTCCTTTGGCATTTTCTCTCTTTTTCTCTTTTCAGGCAGCTAGATCTTTCCTGGTACACACCTTTAAAATAGCTGCTTTGTTCACACTTTTTTAAATAGCTGATTCCTGAGGGCTCAAAAGCACACTCTCTTCAACACCTTATTTATAAATTTCCTTTCTCCAATACATTATCTGCTACTCCAATTCCAACCTATTTACGAGCAGGTACTCAAGAAAGAAGTCTCTTTTAAAAATTCAGTTCATATTCTTATCTTACTCTGGGTTTAGCTCTGGCTGGACACAAAAACAATTATTCTGCAAGTATTTAATAATCTGGTTTTCTACTTATATTAGTTTTCAGTATGATCGACAGCTCCATTCTATGAAATTGCTCTTCAGCAGTGCCATCATCTCCATTTCCTTCCAGAATGATTTCCTCTTTCCCTTACTCTTACCCATTCTCTTTGCCTCCCTCTGTCTGCTTTCTTCTATTTCCATGCTAATTCTTTCATTGACTAAAATCCCGCAGCTTTAGTGGTGTTTTTTAATATTTCTTATTAAGATATTCACCTGTTTCCTATCTAATTTCTTCCCATTTCTACCAATGAGTGTCATAAAATTCCCAGAGGATCATAATGTTATGATCTTGTGACCAGTTTTGGAAAACGAGTCCTTTGTTACTCACATCTCTTTTAATCTGGGTGACTTGAGTCAGGGTAGCAAGAACACCAGACATCGACCCAGCTTAAAAGCTATCCAAAACTAGGGTTCACCAGTCTTTAGTCCTTTTTATTCCAGAGCAATCACTGTGAAACTTTTAATGCATTTTTGGCATCCTTCCACAAGGTTTTTTTATTAGGCAGCAGACAAACATTCTTCTCCAAAGCAGTCTGCGACATTTCCAGCTACTCATGCTATTTTAATTGACAGATTTCCATAGCTTATAAGAATCTTCATTAAACCTTTCTGATCTTCTGCTGTCTCTATAAAGCAAACACTATCCATTGCAATACTATTCTTTGGCTGCCTACTCTTCATTTTTGGATATCTCTAATTACTTCCCTGTCTATTCTGGCCATCTAACTTTGTGGTATTAGCTTCATTTAATGTAAACCATTGTCTGAAAGATATTTATGGGCAGCTGGGACAAGAAAATCGTCACACTTCCTGATGCTCTCCATGACATATGTTCTACAGGTTTCTTCACTTCCATCACAACCTTGATGTCAGGGTTGATTCTAAGTTTTCTCCTGCTGTGGCTAATCTGCTCCTGTGCTATTCTCTGTATTACCCCACTAGTTTCTGATAACATTATCTTCAATAACTTTGTGTCCTCTCATCTGAGGAGACTGAGCCTTCTCCTGGTTTTATCAAATCCCAGCTCCCCACTGCAGTCTATGGATTTTCCTTTACCCAAATTCCTCTTCAGAAATTTTAATTCCTTTCTTGCTCATCTTGGAATACAGTCCAAAGTTACAGAGCAACTGGTTTAGAAGTTTCTTCAGCAAAAGTTTTTTCCACTGAAAAAACATAGTTAACATAAAAAAAATTTGTCACTGCAATAAGGTAGTGCCAATGAAATAGTCATCAATGAAAGGTCCTGTAAATCCAGCATAGAATTTCTGTTTGAAGCTAGCAGCACAGAAGACCTCAGTGTGGCCAGTTATTCCACAGAAAAAAACCTGCTCACATCCCTGCAGTTTCTGACTTTTTTTAAAACTTAAAATTTGATGTATACATAATAGTCACTCCATATCCATCTAGCCAAATTAACTTTGTTTCTTTCTTTGTTTTTTGGGGGGTTTTTTTGGGGATTTTTTTTGTGTTTTTGTTGTTATTTGTTTGTTTTTGTTTTGTTGGGTTTTGTTTTTAGTTATTGAGGGGTTTTGTGAATATGCCTTGAAATTTGCTCTGTCCAGTTTGGCAGTTCAGTGATCTCACTTTTCTTCTGATACCAAGCAACAATAGTGGTGCAAGGGTATTCTCCTGTTTAGTGACCTTCTGAATTTCTCTGCCTATTAGTTTTTCCACCTCAGTTCAGACATTACTGAAACACCTTTCACCCCCTTTCTTACAGTTCTGTCTTCATCAGTATCTTGTTACTTATTTTGTAACTTAATGAAGAGTTTTGCTGTGACAGATGTGGTCCTAAAGACAGGTTAATTGTATTCCCTTTCAGCAGGGCAATATTCCTATTAGGATGGCAACCAGCACATTGAGAAAAATTTCAATTTTTTTCTCTACCTCACTATAAACACCTTCACTACAGTAAATACAAATTCCGCTGCATGCAGACTGTAGGCAAATATACAACACAAATGAGTACTTCCAACTTTCAGGGAGTCTCCAGCAGGGCTCTGGCTTTGGCAAGTGAAAGATTTCAGGCAGTACATCTTATTACATGGGTGGTCAAGTTATTGAACTTTATTGACAAAGGGCTGGATTTTCCAGCAAGATGGAGCTTCATTAAAATTCTGCAGAGACTGAAAATTCAATAATCTCTCTCACAAAGCACTGCATGAGTAGGGCTGATTAGGCAATTTCTCTCTCATTCCATTTCTTTTGCTAAAAGCGTTGTTACTTCTTGTTGGTACAAAAAGACAATCATTAAATGAGCATTCACTATACTTGATTAAGCAGAAAGTTTTAAAGGTGCATTGGCTCTCTTTCTCTAGAATTAATTGAGGCCCTAAAAAGGTTGCAATAACAACACCACCACCACCACTTAATCTTTCTAAGGCGAATTATTTAAAATTTGGATCTGATTAATCCATTTATGGCTCTTCATGGCTTTCAGTTCTCTGTTTTCATTGTTACTTGTACATTTGCAGCCAGGTCTGCTGGGTACTGGGAAGAGTGTGCGAATTACTCTGTACTTAATTTCTTTCTTGTAAATCACAACTTATTTGCTCTCATTGGGTTTCAGATTAAGAGACCCCTTAAGAATAGAATGGTAGGATCAGACTGAAGATCAGCTACCTGATCATTTCTTTTTTGACAGTGGCGATCAGTTGTTAGAAAGGGAAGTAGCACAGCAAGAATACTCTTACACTTCCCTTGGGAAAGACGCGGGCTTCAGCAATCCATAGTTTAGGGAATTCTTGACACAGAGGTTGTATCCTCATATTCAATAACTGTTAGTGGATTTTTATTCTGTGACTTTGTTTATTCAATTGCCCCACCATCACCCCTCCCTTGTACAACATGATGGTGCCCTGCTGCTTGCAGGAATGTTTTCCAGTAAGCAAAGCCAATTTAGAGACTAGGAGACCTTATAAATCTGCTCTTAAGAGTCTGTGCACAGTAATCACAGAAGCAATTTCCTCTCTTTGTTGTTTGGTGGGTTTTTGTTGAGGGTTTTCTCTTTTTTTTTTTGTTTTGGTTTTTGGTTTTGGCTTGTGGTTTTTGTTGTGAATTGAGAGGGGGAGATGTTAGGATTTCATTCATGCAAAGAAAGATGAAAAAGATCCAAACCCTACAGGATGGGAACCTAGAAAAAGAATTAGAGGACTTGTATTCATGACCATTCCACTTATCTACTCTGCTCTTGATCAGTCCTGAATTAATCATTGTTCTTTTTCCTAAAACAGTTAAGCTGCACCCAAAATAGGGTGTCTAATGCCACAGACAATGTCAGTATGTGTTTGCTCAATAACATTAGTTATATATCCTACTATGGTTGTCAAAAATAAGGTGAGGAAGCTGCTGCTGTAATTCAATATCTTCTGCTAAGATGTTTTTGGAACACAGACCAATCCACTCTGACCCTGACTGTATTAGGAAAAAAAACCAAAACAACCAAATACCACAGTCCTGATTCCAATTGTATTCATTCTCTGCTTATCTGAACTCCCATTAACCTCAGTGAAATTTTGTCTAAGTTAGCACTGAGAAAAACAAACCAAATACTCTTCTAAATATGGTCCAGTATTGGTGCAGGTACATAAAACTCTGCATTGAAATATGAATGCAAATCTTAGGTATTGCTGTGCCTCTCACCCTTTGATCACCATGTCATTTCTGACAAACTGTTTGATATTTATCTGGATAATTTTTTTCAATTAAGGGCACCCAAAAAATATTTTCGAACTCAGTGTAGTGAGAGACACAGGCCAGGAGAACAGATGTCTAGCCTGAGACATCTGGGTACCAGATGAGGGTGGAAGAAGCACCAGGTGGCAGCAGGACCCAGCAACATGCCAGCAAAGGCTCAAAGCACGTGGAGACCTGTCCCGCAGAGAGAAGCAGTGGAGCAGAAAGGCTTAGCTAATGTCTCCACGCTTAATTCCTGAAGATACCGTTCTTCAGATCAAAATTTTGGACACAGTTATTGTCAAATCTGAACGTGACACATAAGCAGACTTTCACCAGATCTACCATCTTCATAAGCTTACGTGTTCTACAGCCTGGAAAAGCAAGTTTTCAAGAAGCAACTTCTCCTTGTTAATGGCTTGGGATATAAGCGAGTGCAGGACTAGACAGCTGTCTTCATATGGCTATCTTTTCTGAAACACTGTTCAGCTCAACTGCTTTATCTCGAAGCTCTTTTGCATGTTTTTTTTACTTTGCTATTTCTCTGAGCAGACTTTTGAAGAGACTTGCTGGCAGTGCTCGCATGTCTGCACGAGGGGGCAGGAGAGGCTCACAGTTTCGGCAGCAAAAGCTGCCTGTGATAAGAGAGTAAGAGAAAAAAGTGGCTTTAGCACTGCAGGTCCTTCTGGTTCTTTACCCTTCTCCTCTCCTTGAAGACAGCCCTTGCTGCAAGGCTATTTCGCAGTAGTGGCTGGAAAATAAATATGGCTTGCAACAAAACCTTTGTCAACAAAGGCCTGCAGATTTGTCTCAAATACACATAAGTGTCTGAGATTGTTAGTAGGAAAAGGCCATTTTTTCATTGCAATTTCCATTCCTATAATTACTTTGAAATGAATTCCTATAATTACTTTGAAATAATAGTAAGAACTGCAGTTAAAAGACAGATCAGAACATTCCCTTCCCTTACGCTTTTTTTCTGACCATAATTAAGACACTGTGCTTTAAAATCAGGAAACACAAACACTATGACCTGGGAGATGTGAGGAATAGGGTTGCAGGAGAAATTAGTAGGATGCCTCATTGCAGTCACAAAGAAGTCCAGCAAAGTGGAGCAGAGGTTGAGTGAGCCAAGCCATGATCCCATGTAAATCAACATCATTCTCTTCATGCAGTAATACACAATTTACACCTAATAAAGAGTGGCTCACATTCTTCTGTGGGGAAAAAAAAAAGTGCTGAGAAGAAAAAGCTCTTGTTCATATGTTTACCAAATCCAACTATTTGCTACAGTAACAACCACTAAAATTTGTTTTGGACCACTAACCTTCAGTCTTCTCATCTCCCATACATTTTTGAAAAAATAAGTGTGCAAACAAGAACCATGAGAATGTTTGATAGATCTGAAGCTGAAACCAACTATTTTTTCTGGAAAATAAATAATTTAGCCTTGCAATACTTTTAGAAGGCAGAGGGCTATTCTTTTCCTATAAAGAGATGAAAAGAGGGTCTCATGAAGGTAGTGACTTGACATGGGGTCTATAAGGAGACAGAGTAAATGGGGAGCCTCTTGTTACTCAGCATCTACTCAGGTTCCATCACAAGTGCTGCAGTTATCACCTTCCTTCATCTGCACAATAATCCTCAGTGTCTCAGTCTTGCAGCACTATCCTACACAGAAAATCATGACACGAACCAGAGTAGATTATTAAGCTCTGAAAATAGAGGTGGTACTACTGGGGCAAGAGGTATGAAAAATGTTGACCTCGCATGAAGTGGCTGTATTTGTCTAATTCCTGATGGAGAGAGAGTCCACCCTCCTGCCACACCTGTAGACTTCTTCTGCTCTTTCCATTCCAAGGCCATTCCAATGCTTGTTTAACTTGTGAGCTAACTCAACTTCCTAAACCAGCTAATAATAAAGCTAATAAATTACCAAGCTCACCTCTTGCAAAAAGAAATGAGCTATCAGGCCAGCTTCAGAGTCCTAGAAAATCTCACCCTAGTGTGCCTCAAAAGCACATCAAGGTCAAGTCACCACACTGATTCTATTGGGAATGCTGCTACACCTTTGCAGACCAGGAGACCATGAAGAAAGCATTAAGGTTGAAGCCGTCACAGACAACTGGTCAGCTATGCCATAACAGAAGGAGGGAATTTAGCTCCAGCCTCCTATTAACTTTCTGCATCTATAGCAATAACTCAGGCAGAGGCTTCTGGTCTAGTATTTAGTTCTGGGACTGCTGGTCCTCTTTAACCACTTCTTCTCCATCAGTGGGCTTATTTGTTCCAGTGACTAACTCCACACCATTCCTGTCAGGTATTCCTTTCAAGGCCATCTCTTTCTTCTACTTCTCTGCCAAATAACTGCTTGGTTTCAGATCCTTCAACAGAATGCTTCAGGGCCAAAGGGTCCCATCTTCATTCCACAATTCTACAGTAGTAATTAATGTAGTATCTCTGAGGATTGCTAGATGTGGGTATGGCTATTCTGATTCTGCATTTTAAGGACTTGGGTGAGAACCTACCTGATTTTAAGCACCAAAAAAATGCTCCCTGATTTACACAGGCTCATAAGGCAGTAAAATTAAGAATGTGTCTGAAGTGCCTTGCTAAATCAGAATCTACTGAGTGACATTGCCTGTAAGGGATACAACAATAAAAAAATCCAGCTGTTGGCTCCAAGGAAGCCTTCTTCATGCTGGGTGGCCAAGACCACATTTTCAAAGCAGGGAGATGAAGGTTATAATTGAGGCTTCCCATGTGTGTTTAAATCAGAGCCTTACACAAAACTGTTAAAAGCAATGAGAAGCCTTGCACTGACTTTAAAACTTTTTGAATAAGGCAAATATTGCAGATAAGGCCACCACAGATTGGTCCTCAGACAACAGAGGCAGATTTCAGGTAAAATCAACCACTTTGGCGCAAACGTAGCATTACTGAATAATTTTGCCCTTCATCTGATCCTTGATAGCCTGCAACAAAATCTCAAGCTCGTATGCTGCATCCCGGATACATCACAATTACTTGACTTGGAGATCTCTTTGTATTCCACCGATTCAACCATGGAAAAGAACAGATTTGCATAGTGCAGAAATCAGTCATTGCATAAGTTCATTGGTTTTATTATTTAAGGCAAGGGCTCTATTTTGGCTACACTTCCCTGCAGAAAAATTGTACTGAATGGCAATTGCAAGTCAGAATTGCTCACTGCTGAGATAGAGGTGAAACAGCAATAGTTAAATGCTTCCCTCCTGTGATGTTATTAGCATGACTGCTAGGAAATATGTGCTTGAAAATGCCAGAGAAAGTGATTTGTCTGTGACAGAAGCTGTTTTAAGAAGAGAGAAAATGAAAACCACAACCACACTAAAATAAAGCCTCTTTTAATGAGCTTCGGATGCCTTCTGGAAAATTGAGAAGAGATTTTAATGCATAAATGGTTCTTCTGGTATATCATTATATTTTCTGTTGGAAGGTTTTGTTGGGTGGTTGGGGTTTTTTTTTGTTGTTTGGATTTTTTTACCTACCAAGTATATACTTCTTTTTATTTAACTGAGAACAAGACTTCTGTTGTTAGAAACAGAAAGCAGGAAGAACCAAATTGCTCTAGTCATCAGAAGAACCAGTGTGAGAGATGTTTACCTGAACCTAACCTAAATTCCTGAGGATACCCACCAGTATTTCCTGGAGGATGGATTGGTAATCAATTTAGCTTTGTGTTGCTGAGCATGAGTCATTGGAAATCATAATGATCAAGTGTCTATGTCACCTCTTAGGTGAAAGTAAAAAGAGGAAAGTACGTGGAAAAAAACCTAATATGCCTTTGCAGACCCTGCTTATGGGCACAGAAAAAGGTAGAGCAAAATTACACCTCTTGAGGGTGTGATGGTTTTCAGTCTATTTGATTGTGGCAACCAAGCTGCATGCCAGTCTATTGCTCTCCTCTTGAATTCTCCTTTGTCATATTGCCTGCTCAGAAGAACTGACATATTTATGCCATTTTATGTCTTATGTTATCTGTTCCTTAATCTGTCTCATTTTATGCCACTAGAGACATTAGTGGGGTCCCATTACTGCTATACTAGTTGAAAAACCAGGACTCTTATCCTTCACTCTAACATTCAAAGTGCAACCCTGTCACTGAGGAAATAATCTGAACTTCTTAACTAGCATCTGATAGCTTCTCATTCATATTTTTTCATGAAGTTGTATGAATTTATAGTTGTTGGCTTCAAAATGAAAGGAACAAGTAAATAATTGAAAATTATGAACAATTTCAAGGTGCAAGCATTGTACTATTCAACTACACTGTATTTCTACTTGCTTTCCAATGAATCTGTGCACACTGACCAAAGCTCAAGAAATGCGTAAAGTTTTCCCATAGAAGAGTTATTTATGGCATCATTGTAGGCAAAAGGTCTATACTCATCTTTAACACTTCCTGAATGAGCAACCTAGGTATGAAACAAGGATTGTTGAAGGCTCCTCCTCAGTTTTATGAAAAAATGGCAGCTTTTACCCAAAGCATACAGGCCACGCATTTATCTGCCAGAAGCAGTTTCAGAAGCTGAATCTCCATTTCAAAATGCCACCTCTGAGATCACTCTCTAAATCCAGGCATTATAGAGAGAGGTCTCATCACATTGCCAGTTGGCTGAATCTGACTTTCTCTCATCCCCTCCATTCAGTGACTGCTATTCTTAGACACTTAAATTCATTATGTAATGATCCAAAGTCAGCCCTGTACATTCATGTGCTGTAACCAAACTTTAGAATTGGAGAGGAGGGAAGGAATTCCTCTGCTGAAAGTCATGATGCCTAAATCCTGATCTGGAGGTGATCCTAACAAAGTAAGGCCTTGAATTCCCTTCTTAAAGAGGAGTTTGTCACACTTGATGACTGTTGAGCTTGATATTTTCTCAACTCTGCCTGGTCATTTAACATGCAGGCTCTATGACAAACATTTATCCTTTATTTTCCTGAAGTCCAACTGCCCAGTTACACCTCAAGTTTCCCTTTGCTCATTCCCTCTGCTTATTCTACACAGTGGATTTCCAGGGCAGGAGGGAACATGAAGTACTGCTGCTGTCTGCTGCATAAACAACGTAGAGGATGGGAAGAGGAGATCCAAGAGAAACATCTTACCTATGCAAATGGCATGTTATAAACTTCTTTTTTCTAAAAAAAAAGCTCTTCAATAATCAATTGCCCTAGGAGAGATGTCTGAAAGCATTTTGTCTGGCAGAAGAGAGATGTTCATAGGCTGCATACAAGGTCAGGTTTAAGTTTATTTTATTACTTCAGCTTGTGGCTGTCACAAGTCAAAATAATTTGTAGTGAGGGTCTTAGAGAGACCAGAGTCAATGCACCCATTGCCCATTTACAAACTTCATCTGCCTCATGGTGGGATGACCACAGTGCATCTTTACAAGACAGTTTTGAATCATGTTTCATCTATCCTTAATATCTTGTCTTGAAAGCAATCTGAAGGACCTATTCTACACAGGCTTTTGACCCTGTGTTGCACCAGAATTTTGTGTAATTGAACCTTCCTGTAATTAAATAATCCATTTTTCTCTGGAAATAATAATCCTCTGTGTCAGACACAGAAGTGTCACTGAGATTCAGATCCTTCACCTGCCTCCCTTTTGTGCAGGTTCTCTCAGACCAATCCATATCCATTCTTCTGACATCAGTCCTGTGACAATCCTTCTTCACAGGACAGAAGAGAAGTATCTTGAAGTTTCAAAAGCAGCCCCTTTCTCCCACTGCATACTCAGTCTTTAGCTTCCATTTCTCATTTGATTGCCAACAAGATCCTCTCTAAAAGGGCTGAAGAGAAAAAGCTTATGGAGGAGACTGGAAGACTTGGTTATTCAGCATCCACTCCCATCTTTGCAGCTGTCTCTCTCTGTACCTCCATCTCTTTCTGCCTTACTTCTTTTATTTTTTCACACATTTGTCCAGCAAAGAAGGAGAGCATTTGTCAGGTGGAGGCCTAGTTTGTATTCTTGTCTTCTCTTCTAGGTGCTACCACATTCTTAACTATTAATATATAACAGTGAAACAAGTCTGCAGTTTCAGAAGCTCATCTCACCAAGGACTGAAGAAGTAAGTCGTTCAGTCGTTAACTTCTTTGGCTGCTACTAAACTCTTCCAGGCATCAATGAGAAAGAGACAAGAAAAGTCCTTGGGAATAGAAAATGTCTCTTCATAACTATAATGCAGGTGCCTAATCTGTCACATGAGAGTTCAAGACCAAGACTAAATGTTGGAACTCACTCCTGAAAAAATGAGAGCCAAGCTTACAAAATCACTACTACAAAATTAACTACAGAATCAGTGGACCATGATAAGAAACAGCAGCTAAAGAATAAATTCAAAGAAAAGCACACATCTCACTCCCCTTGAGTTGCTTTCCTTTTGCTTCTGTCTGTCTGCATCAGCTAATGACCGCTCAAGAGCTTATCCCTCCAGCTGCCAAGATATCTCAAACCCAGAATCATTTTTTGCCTATAGCTGGCCAGCAGATCCCCAGAAGGGTGGAAATCATCACAAATTTCAATCACGTGCAACTTGAAAGTGGTATCCTGTCTCAGCAGGATTACACCAGTTGCTCATTCATCTGGTAGTGTTTTTCTCATCCTTTCTGAGTGCTAGGAATTGGAGAGGGGCAAGAGACCACAAGGCCATAAAGTTCACAGGAAATGGTAACAAAGGCTGTTGCCTTCCATCCAGAAGGCAAACATATGTCAGTGATGCATCTAGTGATCCTTACATACATAGCAAAAAATCCTCTCTGCTGCTGCAGCAAGTACCTGCATTTACAAAGAAGACTTTTATAAAGATTTTTAAAAAGAGAATGAAATTTCTTCCGTGCAAGGTGGTTGTGCACCATTACTAGTTCCACAGATGCATAGCAACTGCTAAACCCATGCAGGGCCTGATGCACCAGCTGCATCTGCGCACTGATCTTGGCCCAAGCCCAGCTTCTGTTGTGTGTGGGTGCCAACACTGCACCCACACTGCTCACTCTCCATAGCCTCATCCCTTCAAGCTCTAATAGGAGAGTTGCAGGAAGTTTACCTTACAGGTAAACAGGTGTTAACACCCTCCTTAGATAAAGAAAGGCACAGGGCTTTGGGACTAGCTGTTTGTGTATTTACGATCTGGTTCATCAACCCTAGTACTTAATTGCTTTTTCCAAATTAAAGCAGAGAAGAGAGACAAGTTCAGTTAATGAATAAACTGTTCCCATTGTTAATTAATCAGTGGCAGAATAATGATTCAGGATCAGAGCTGCTCTGTTCTAGCCATACTCAAAAGGAGATCAGCTCACCTCCTCCCAAACACTTAAGAAAGGCAGTATTCAGAGGTTGCCTAGCAAGTGAGCCAACGCAGGCTGTGCTACAGAGTGTGCTGCCACAAACGTCGTCTTGACGCACTCTCACTTCAGCTCCCTCGTCACCAGCTCTGGGTATGAGACACTGCAAAAAAGGAGCATTTCCCAGGTAATCAGGGCCTTAAACAGCTAGGACTAAATTTTGGCCCCAAGTCCTGGCACATCACTCAGATGGCAGAAAGCTGGTGTGCAGTGTACCTGGTGTGACATGCATAATAAGCAAGTTGCTACCACCACTACCATCCACACTTGTCACACTCTTCAAATGCTCTCAATGTTTTCCTTCATTTGTTGAAGTCATTAGAGTAGCCACAGTAGATAGGGCTGGACACATTCAGGGGTTCTCTTTGAAGCTTTTGTCCTGTGATTATGTTCTACAAAGAATTAGATAGAAACTTTTTCCAGATCAAATTATATCAGACCTGAGACTATCTGGATAAAAAGTAGTGAAGAGCAGCCAGGCAAATTGCCAGGCAGAAGTGGAAAGCATGTCACCAGTGGAGAGGAACAGCTCACCTTCATCGCAGGCAAACTGAGATGGCGTCTGCTGTAGGTCTGCCAACTGCTCACATTTCCTTGCCTTGATTTCACCTGTGGCAGCACAGGCAGGAGAGCTGGCTTTGCACGTGGTCAGGACATTTTGTTTTGTTTGAGTACTCGGCAGTACATTGACCCGGCATTTTACAACGAACTCAAAGCACATTTATCCAGAACACTGGGAGACTGGGGCTGGAGGGCTATTCCAGGAGCTGAACTGACAGAAGTTGATGTCCTCATCATTTATGGCTTAATCAGTTTAATCATTGTGTCACCAGGGCATTACAAAAATATCACTAGCTTCCAGACTGGTCGATACTTTTATAAGGTTTTTGTACATTGACCTTTTAATACACAGCTGACTGTGTAATCTGCCGTGGTAGGAGAAAATGGCATTTTATCACATTTAAAAAAAAAAAAAGTTTTGGCCTGGTATTACCACACTCCACAGAAACTAAACTAAAATAAGCTCATAACAAGTATACTAATTAGAGGATGAAAGGAATGGATACGACGTAAAAAAAAAAAAACAGGAAATAAGATTTCCAGGGTTATTTGCAAGGCTGTGGGTGTTTTCTGTGTGCAGCGAGACAGTGCTGAAACATCCACAAAAGCAAGGACCTTCTTTCCACAGGCTTTAACAGATGGTTCAAATTTAAGTACTGTGAAGAATGGCATGTGAGGAAACAGGGAAATTTGAGGGAGAGGTGAACAAAATGGTTATTCAAGGAAAGAATAAGTGAGGAAAAACTTGTCACATGACCCAGCCAGTGGATGCTAAAGAAATTAAGGGCAGAGATGATATGGGAGAACAAATTAATTTTGGAAGTCCATGGTCTGCGGACCAGGTGCACAGTCACAGAGTTAAAGGCCTGGGACACAAATGGATTAGACAGTAGTTTCTGAAGTAGCAACAGCAGGAAGTTTATGCAGGAAATAAGTAGCAGACAACCTCTTCAGAGACAAATATCCTGTTTTCCTACAAACTTTCCTAGTTAAGAAAAAGAAAGAATCCAAATAAATCCCATATAACGAAGTCATCAGATTATTTTTTTTTACTTTTTAAGTAAACAAAATTTTCTTTTAAGTTCTGTGAGAGGCATTAGTGGGTTTTAAAATAAGAAAAATTAACACCACATTTCCCACAACTGAGCTTGCACACCACAAGAGTTTTACTGCCCACTCTGGTTTCCTTTGTTTTGTTAGTTGTGCTCCACATCAGAAACAATGAAAGCTTTTTTTGTTGTTGTTAAGAAACATCTTTCAAATTGAGCTGTAAACCACTCCTGGTGTATCTGAGCATGGATGTGTGGGGGTGTGTGAGCAAGCTTGTTTGTGACAGAGGAAGAGTGGATACATGTGTAATAGGGGGAAAAAAGAGAGCTAAGAAATAAAAATCTAGTCTAGAGTGGAATTAAGCAGTGAAAAACGAGTTGTGAAACAGGATTATAACAAGATGAGGTTATTTTTGTGATTTTAGGCCAGTTGGGGAAGTGGGAAACCTAGAAATTCTCTCAGTTAATAGCAAGGCAATTCAGAGTTCATTAAATGCTCTTGGTTGTTCGGCTGTTTGTTTTAAATCTCCCAGCAACAACGGGAAGAAGATTTGCAAAAAGCTATAGGAGGAAAAAGCTCCATGGGGTTTTTAAAAAAAAAAAAAAAGAGAGAGAAAAGAAAAGGAGAAAAAACTCTATTAGTATGAATAAAAGCTCTCTCTGGGCTGGGCTTCTTTTTCGAGCTTTGCTCTTGCAGGTTTCTATATTGTAACAGCTGGGCTGCATTTTTTCGCCATTCTTTCTTAAGCAAAAAACCCAGGGATTTTAGTGGGACCTGGTGCAGATTACAACAGCTCAGGGTAACTAATCAACTTCTGCTGGGTCAGAAAGAAATGATCCACTGCTGAGAAATGGCAAGAATTGTTCCCCTCTTTCAACTAAAGTGGTGCTGAGTACTGCTTCCTTCTGGCAGTTTCTGTGCTACAAATTTTTCTTTTAAAATCTTATTTACCTTTCCAGCAGTGATTTAGGCAGTTACTTAAGGTCCTGCAGCTAAATCAAATATTTAATTTTCATCTAGTGTCAGTGAAAGATAACAGAGCTCGGCAGATACTCAGTATGAACAAATTGAGATTTCGATTACTACAAGTACTTCTACGTTCTCAGATAGCCATAGATACAGTCTGTCCAGACAATGGGTAGTTAGTAGGAGGGACATTCTTCCTAAGAACCGTTTTGTCCTGCTCCTTTCCCAAGGCTGCCCACAGAGCTAAGTGGTTCCTTGCGAACACGCTTGAATCCCACCACACCATGCAGCCGGCATTTGAGAGCAATCTGCCCTCGCTGCTGGGGCAGCACAGGGCTGGAATACTCACCTACAGGTTAAGCAGTCAGCATTCCATTTCCAGTCCTGCAAAGCCATCCAAATACTCACCATGCAATTACTTGGTAGTCAGTAAATAAAATTCACATGATCAGAAAAATACTGCTTTGTTAGGAAAAGGAGGAACAGGATAAATAGAAAATTAAGGGGTTCTTTTCCAGTAGAGAAAAATATTAGTTTCAAAATTTGTATCCATATTTCTTGTCCAGTTCAGGGATGTTTGTCTGGATCCATTTCTAGCCTTAAACTGCAAGGATGACTTACCATCTAAAAAAAGCCTCACATTTGGGCTATGTGTCTTAAGTCCTTTTCGACTAATTCAGCCTGTAGGTTCCAGAAGCTGGGCCACCTCGGATTAGCTCCATGTGCTGTTAGCAACTGGCAGTGCGTAAGGGAATAGAAGTATTATACAAAACCCTGGTAATAGCTGAATTCTGCCTGTTAGCTTTAATAACTTTAAAAAAATAAAATTACTCAAGCCTAGCAAATCTGTTAACTCTCCAAAGCTGGAAAGGACCCAAATTTACTTTCTCCTCAGTGATTAAAGCCACTATTTGTAGACAACTGAAATAATATTTTTTTTAAAATAGCACACTAGTACTGGAGCTAACTTTAGACACAATGCAGAAAAGTCAAACCCTCATTGTAAAAGATACATCAGGTTTAATACATGCATCAGGTTTACACAGGAAAACCAATATGTTCAGCTTTGTAATATAATGACCTATGAGTGCTTTCTACATGGCAGAGGGAGAAGTGGTGGTGCTACTTTCATTCAGGTTCAACTAGCTTTGGGGATCTGAAAATCTGGTTTAAGTTCAGGTAGCTGTAAGATTACATGGAAACATTGGGTAGAAGGAGTGAAAGGAAAGTTTTGTAATGATGTGTTCACAAGAAATCCCACCTATTTACATGGGAATGTGCTCACAGTGATCTGACAAAGCAAGAGAACTGGACTCCAGAGTTTTTGTTCAGAACAAGTACACAGGCCATGGAGACCACTTCCCTGGCTCAGCAGGTGGCCCCCCCAATCCCCCTTCTAGCAGTACAGTGAAAAGTGCTTTAAAATGCCTGTAGGCAGATTCTTTAGATAGTCTACAGAGAGACCCCATAGATATACAGATACATTTGTGGTGTATTTCTATTCTAATGTTGACTGTCCTAAAGAGCTAGGATTATGCAACTGTACTTGCAACTCAGCTGAACACATTTTAATTCCAAGATTTTTCTTATGATGTTCCATCTCAGTTTTCCTTTGGTTATATGTATCCTGCCTACCATCGTAAATATTTCCTTTCCCCTGACCCCTCTCTTCTTGCTATTCATGTCACACAATTTTTTTCAGACTGTTAACATCTTTCTAGTTCAGCATCCCACAATTAAACCAGATTTAGAATCTTCTCTCATAAATCAAACACAACATGAACAACTAACACATCTCTTAAAGGTGGCTTCTCTCACAGAGCTGGACTTGAGAGACTGACAAACTCACAGCCTAGGACTTCACAAATTAGGTCAGACAACTGTAATCTCAGCTGTGCATTTCCTGCCTTTTTTCCCCCACATGAAAACATACATTAATAAACTGATGCTGAGAAACTCCAAAGAGCAAATCACAGAGTTTAGCCAGCTAAAGAAAAGGAAGAACCTCGATTTGAACACACAAATCTGAAAATGTTTTTACCCTTTGACTTCTTACCCTTTTTTTGTGTTGACAACAGAGGGGAAAAAAATCCGCTCTCTATGACAGATACATGTTATTATAGAAATCTGCTTCTCTGCAAGTGTGAAAGCACTATATCATAAAGGGAAGGCAGGAGGTGTCTTTGCAGGTTCTAGCCTACTATTTCATATTTATTATGTAGGCTCTTTGGATTAAGAAGTTGGCATGTCTCAAACATACCCTACTTGCTTGAGTGCCATAGTACTGGAAAGAAACATTCAGTGCTTCATGTTTCTTCTGTATTACAATGATATTAGTTACAAACCATGCATGGAGACCAATTACTTTGCCCCAGAGCTATTTGGCTCTCCAGGCTAAACAACCACTAACTGTCTCAGAATAAGGACAGAAATTAAATGCACAGCTGACTCTTTGCAAATCTTGACTAAAGGCTGGAAAACACCATGTCCACCCTCGAGCTTTCAAGGAGGTCTATGGGAAAATAGTGCAGAAGAATAAAGGAAAGGCATGGGAATTACTTTGTAAGACAATATGAGTCTTTAATTGCTCAGGAATTAAGAGCAATTAGAGATGTGAGATGTAATTAATCACTACAACTAATTCATTGTTTAACCTTGACAAAATCCCTAGTGATTGATTCTGTGCTCAGGTTTTCCGGTACACATATTCAGAATATTAGCTAATGCAAAGCAAGGGTCACCCAGATTTTCAAAGGCCTTTAGGAACTCTCAAAGCTAAGAACTATCTCTGAGAGTACTCCACTTTTTAGGAGGTAAAGCACTCATTTAACTGTAGCCACATTACCAAGTCTCCTCACACACAATTTCCAAGCTTAAGTACCGGTTTCGAAGAAGTCATACCCCAGATATGAGAGTCTTTTCCCACTGTCTCATTGTTCCTTCACAGCACAAATGTTGCAATAACCCTGAGGACAAAGCCAGGAAGTCTGTGATACACCCCAGGCCATGACCATCACAGATTTAAGCTGAAAACTTTTGAGGGCAGTCAGCCTGAAGCAAGGGATGATAAGTGACTATCATCTTTGTTGTGGGATATTTGCTTGAATGCCAAATGATGTTTTAAAGACTGTTATTTTAGCTCCCTCCACAGAGCAGAACTGATCAGCAGCATTGAAAGTACCAACATATTTGAGCTAAAAAAAAAAAAAGTTCTCTTACAGAATGCAGTAGAAATAGGCTAGGGGGCAATGTATATGAAAAGAAGTAAAAGCTCTTATCCTCTTCAAATTTCCTGGTCCCTGCCACCATATTGTCTGGAATTGATCTGGTATAAGCAATATGGCCTTTCAGATTTGAAAGAAACCATAAGCCCAAAAGATACTCATTACCACCCCCACTCCCTAAAGAACAGCCCAAGTCTTTTTCAAGAGCACATACCTTTCACTGTGTCCAGATCTTTACGTAAAAATATACTGAAAAATAAAGCCTCTTCTTGTATGTCTCTGCAGAGGCAGCTCCACAGCCAAGCCCTCAGCTGGAAGCTCGAGTATGGGAATCAGAGTCCTTTTGTGCCTGCTGTGTCAGGGCAGTGTAAATTTACACCTGCCTCAGGTTTAATTTAGCAATTAGTAATTATCTGGTAAATTAAGGAAGGCAGGAGAGTTTCCTCTCAAATAAGGCTATTATTAAGTAAGAGAAAAACTGACTGCTAAATGAATTGAGCATGTTATTTCTGCCCTCATAGAGTACCAAACAGGCTAGGGTAGGTTTGTAGAATTCTAGAGGTTTCTTTTGCAAAGACATCTTAGTGCCTTCCATTCTCAACTTTGCTAATGCTGTGGTTGAGTTTTTGCTGTGAAAATCCACTTTCTTTCAAAACTTTTCTTCTGTCTTAAAATCATGACTGGCCCAGCCACAATTAATAGTCAAAGATCAAGTCTATTTCCAAAGCTGACCAGCACCAAGAAGCATGTGCTCCTCAGTGGTGAACTGCACAGCTCTACTTGGTCTGACAAAAACAACCCTATACCATCAGTATCTGAGGATGTCTCGTTTGTACCAACTAATACATACATGTGTCTTTTACTTACCAAAACCAGCAGAAGACAGATCAGGTCTAGGTTAATACAAGCAGGTACCTTTTGTTGGCCAGGTATAAGCTCCACCCTATCTCTTCAGTAAGATAAACGACAGCCCATAACTCTCCTGTACTGAACAAGGAATTCAGTTTTATGGGGAGAGCTTAAAGGGAGAACATTCACTGAATGACAAACCCCAGGGGAAGGCAAGGATTTAACAGGTCTGATGAGATTTCCACTCGTTCTGGGCTGCAGATTAGAAGAAATTCAAAGCAGACCTGCCAGTACATAAACAAGAAAAGGGACCAGTCCAGAGGCTGCTGCTATTCAAAGACAAGCAAGAAGCATTAACCTGTATTAAGGAAGACAAAAATAAGTCTCGGGGCTTTTCCTTAATTCCTGACATCTGAAACCAAAGTTCTTCTTACATCATTTCCAAATATTTTTGATTTTGGCTTAGTGTCTGTTTGATTTAGCAATAAAGCAAAGCTCTCATATTTTGCATATTCAGAGAGCTCCCAAAATGCTAATGGCAGAATCTCAGTCCCATTTATTCCAGTTCACAAAACTGGCAGGTCAGCCTCTTCTGGGAATCTGATCATTATGAAATTAGCTCTATGGAGTTGAACTCATTAGAAATCCAGTCTCTTAACATACAAAGAGCATAAGATGCCTTTTCATGTATGAGTGTGCACATGTGTTGTAGAGTAAGGAGTAAAGGATAGTAAGGTTCGAGCATATTGTGTCCAGAATTTAAATTTAAAAAAAAAAAAAGAAGCATTGTAAGGCAGTTCCTCAAGAGTCAGATAAAAAACAGTGAAATCTGTAGGCCTTATAAACTGAGGGCCAACAAAACAAAAAGCAGTACTTTGTTCCCTATATGTGAACATAGGTTCTGATAGTACCATTTGTTTTTAAGCTATAGGCTATCTACTTGGTAGGTTTTCCCTTCATTGGCAAAGCTTTCTGATGCACTATTTCTCCAAGTTTGGGTTAGGGTTATGCCAATTCCACTTGATCTGACCCTTTCCCCACACACAGCTCAGCACGTGCCACACAGGCAGCACACAACACTGCTTGTTAGCAGTTGTGCACTGACCACCTGCTTCAGAAGGGCAGCAAGAGCTAGTCTGTGTCCAAGCTTCACATGAAAGCCCAGAGTGCCAGGACTGCAGTTGTAATATGCAGGATTGAGTTCCTGCTTGGCAAGAGCTGGGCAAATGCGAGGAAGAAAAAGGGATTTGCGCAAACAAATACTCTGAAAGAGAGTGGGGAAATACCACTCCTGTTGTGCAAGTTTAACAGAAATTCAGCAGTGCCCAGGGTCACCGAGGCCTGCCTGGCAGCAGTCTCCAGATATGTGTTAGAGGATCTCTAGTGCAATATCAATTCAGAGAGCACGCTTCCAACTGCTGGGCCGCTGATCATATGACATCCTGCAGCTGGCCAGCTATTCAGAAAAAAAACCAAACCCAAACTCTTAGAAAAATGCCCATGGATCAGACCGCTGCTTAAGCAACAAGGCCTACCTGTGCCTTTTGCATGAAAGGTAGAGATCCATAATTACCTAAATGCATAAAGAACTGTCCAGGAATAATGTCAGACCTGGAAGAACTAGAATTGAAACAGAAACTATGTGGTGTTGGAAGAAATAAAAATTTATTTTTAAATAACAAAGTCATCCAAAGGAACAGCTACATTTCCCTTGCTTCCCTGGGTGATATTGAAGAGGTGGTGGAGAGGAAAGGTTCTCATCTTTTGTAGAAATAGGTCAAAAATCGGAATTCTTATTGTAAAGGTTACCAGTATCAACTAATGCTCTACAAGTAACTTCACAGCATTACAAGATATTCAGTGAGTATTTAGCATACAGTGTTGTCTGAATTACCAGTTTCTTTCAAAGACCTACAGTGGCAACTTTAACACATATTTTTTCTTCTTTCCACAGAGGATAGACTACCACAAAATGTCAGCTTGTATGCATCCCAAGCAAAAAATCTCAATTGTCTTTACAAATACCTACTTCCAAAAGACCAAGACAGAGTGTTGGCTATCCATTTTCCTACCTGGGATCTTCAAAATTCTATGACAACTCTAAACCTTATTTATATGTAAATGATTCTGAAAATAGATTTTGGACTTGTCTTTAAACCTTAGTGTGGTCTAAGGTTTAAAGGAAAGGGCTGAGAAACAGGAAACGTGGGAGAATTGGGTTGGATGAAAGCCTGGATAAAGGTATGTGGTTTGTTTGCATGATTTTTAGTTAATAACAAGGGAGATTGGGTGTCTTAGAAAATTCAAAAAAGGGAAAGAAACCTTTATCCAACAAAAAAAACCCTCAAAACCAAAAACCTTCATATGAAGGAAACTGAACTTGTAAACACTAATGGAAAGTAGTTACCTGTCTCATCACTTAAAACTGGAATGGAGAAAGCCCTAGAGAATGTTCTCCAGGGAATTCTCCCTAGAATCAGAGAATCATAGAATGTTAAGGGTTGTAAGGGACTGCAGAGATCATCTAGTCCCAAACCCTGCTGCCATGGGCAGGGACACCTCCCACTAGATCAGATTGATCAAAGCCTCATCTTACACAGCCTTGAACATTGCCAGGGTTGGGGCATGCACAGCCTCCCTGGGCAACCTGTTTCAGTGCCACATAGTAACAATTTTCTTCCTAACACTAGCCTAAATCTCCCCTCTCACTTTGCACCCATTACTCCTTGTCCTATCATTACAGTTCCTGACAAAGAGTCTCTCTCCAGCTTCCCTGCAGGCCCCCTTCAGATACTGGAATGCTGCTATGAGCTCTCTAAGAAACCTCTTTTCCAGGGTGAGCAGCCCCAAATTTCTCAGCCTGTCTTCATACGAGAAGTGTTCCGGTCCTCTTACCACCTTTGTGACGCTCCTCTGGACTTGCTCCAACAGGTCCATGTCCTTCCTGTTGGAGGCACCAGAACTCAATGCAGCACCCTAGGTGGAGTCTCCCAAGAGCAGAGTAGAGGAGCAGAATCACCTCTGTCATCCTGCTGGTCATGCCTCTATTGGTGCAGTCCAGGACTGGGTTGGCTTTCCGGGCTGTGAGTGCACAGTGATGATTCACATTGAGTTTTTCATTAACCATCACCCCAAAGCCTTTTTCCACGGGCCTGCTCTCAATCACTTCTCTCCCCAGCCTGTAGGTTTTTCTGGGATTGTTGTGACCCAGTTGCGGGACCTTGCACTTTGCATTGTTGAACTTCATGAGGTTTGCATCTGCCCACCTCTCAAGCATGTCAAGGTCCCTTTGGATGGCACTTCTTCCCTCCAATGTGTCAACTGCACCACTCACCTTGGTGCTGTCAGCAAACTTACAGAGGGTGCACTCATTCCCACCAGAGATACTGAACAGTATTGGCTCCAGTACCAACCCCTGAGGGACACCACTTGTCACTGGTCTCTATATCTACAAGGAGCATTGACCACAAGACTTTGTGTGAGGCTATCCAGCCAGTTCTTCATCCACCAGGTAGTCCTGCGTCAGTTTGCAATGGATGCCTGAGAAGGGCTGGACCTGTGACTGCAGCAGTTTTGGAACAATATGAACAAAAATCAATCAGCTGAGTGTTCTTGTCCTCCTACTGATACCAACCAATGACGCCAAAAAAAGCTGTACAAAATCCTTTTAATGTGTTATGGAAACAGTAAAAACAGTTCTTTTACTGTTTTCCCAAACCTGCTCTTCTATGTGAGATATGTATATGAGGTCTAATGTGTTTTGTAATGGTTAACCTACTCAGGGCATGTTCAGATATTGTTTTGTGTGTGTGTGCGTATGCACAAAGGTCTGATCTTCTGACAAATGCTTGGAGAGCTGCCCATTATAAGGGCAATGATTTTTTTTAAAGGAGACACTCCAAAGATTCAGGAAGGAGTCTGCAGGAATATGACATTCAATTATTTGAGGTAAAGAAAGGGCTAATTTTTCAAACATTCTACTGTTACACTGCTGATTCCAAGGCTGTCTCTCTTCTTTGGTCCTCTCTGATGCTTACCCTCCTCCTAACTGCAGAACAACACAAGCTCCAAGCGGTTGAAGGCAAGAACAAGGCAAGTAAAGCTATGACACTTTGATGACTGCTGCCAATAAAGTTCATCTGTTTTCTGCTTTTTTCTTACCTTTTTTTCTGAATATTAACTCTGTGCTCACATTTTTGTAATAACTTCCCAGTTTAAAAAAAATTAAAATCAAAGTTTGTTTCCTTAAATAAGCACATATAAGTGAGCCAGTCTTCAGTTGTACTTCTTACTTTCCTTGAGACTGGATTACCAGGTACTTATTAGGACTTATTTGCAACTTTAGGAATGAGGACAACAAGAGTTCATTGCTCCTTTCCTGAGAAACTTGTGATTTATCCAATGATCATAATTTTATATCACAGCAAGGCTTTTTTACCTGAGAACTATGAAGGTTAATCACACAAATTCACTATGTGGAAAATATTGTTTGGTATACTTGACATCTGCAGAAACTAAGCTAACATTTTAGCACTGAGAAAATAATTTGCCAAACAGCCTTTCATTTTGAGTCCCTCATGGTGCAGGCTGTACAGGCATTAGAGGCTTCATCTTAGAGGTGAGAGTGCTAGCTCTGGAGTGAATCTGGTACCAAGTGCTTAATTTAAATCTGGTTCACTTAGAGCCTGAGTTCTGGGTATTTTCAAACGATGAATTCAAGACTTTAAATTAAATATAA
Organism: Callaeas wilsoni; assembly: GCA_013398955.1. Taxonomy (NCBI): domain Eukaryota; kingdom Metazoa; phylum Chordata; class Aves; order Passeriformes; family Callaeidae; genus Callaeas; species Callaeas wilsoni. Next base: position 29,297 of record VWPU01010326.1, read on the forward strand.
AAGTTGTTTAAAGGTTCAGACAAACTTTTTGCAAAAATAATAAAAATAATCAAATTGTTTACATCTCACTGAAATGCAATTATTGAATGCTAGTTTACTAATCATGTAAGTATTGTTGATTAATCACTGAAATATTGTTCCTTAAGTATTGTTCCTTAAACTTTGGACTTTCAATTTATATATAGTTAACCTTATGATAAGGTCAGATGAGTTTCTTCTGAAAATTTTGTCTTTTACAGCTTACTTGTCTTTACTTTGTCACAATTATCTAAATTTTTTCTTGTCTAAAATGTCAGTGTGCAATGTCCTCCTTAAACATTTACACAAGAGTGTAAAAACACACTTCTCAAAGTATGTTCTGTTTGGGTAACAATCATGTGAGGCTGTAGGGTTACTGTATGCCACTGGAGACAGAGTTCATGGATCTTCATGAAGGAGACCTTTACTTGTAGAACTTTCTTTTCTTTCACTCATTCCTTCATATTCTGGCAAATTTGCCCATTTAGAGATGCAGGGAGAACACAGAAGAAAGAAAAAATGTTAGTTTCAGCAAGATTCTACAGAAATAACTAGATAGATAGTCATAATGAAAGTTTGGTTGGCCACAGGGTTGATTTCGCCCATGGGAAGAAAAATCTTCTGCAAATAGAGACACGCTGGGTGGCATGTATTTTGCTTTAACATGCTCTGGCTTCTTATGGAATACTTCCTTTAAAGAAGTCATCCTCCATGTTCATCAATGCCTTCAGCCTTGCCATTAGAAAAAGGATAAAGTCCTAGCCTGTGGAAAGTACTATTACAGTTTGCTTATGTGGTTGCTTTCTCAGAAAAAATGCTCATCTGCTGGCATTCAACAGCTTACATGAGTGTTATTTTTCCTGACAATTTCTACTTCAGAGTTTTTATGTACAATAGATCAGGTGAAAAATGTCAGTCATGCTTGGTATGGCCATCTCCTTTTGTTTAAGGGTGATCATGTCTTCTTTTTTTACCATGGGATGAATATGCCTCTGTGTGTTTCTGTGTGGATGTATCTCTAGTCTTTACCACATTCTGAAATAGAAATGTAAAATGTCTTGACATTTTCCACAAAAGAAAAAAAAAAAAGCAGTAACAAAAAACCCAACAACTTTGGAAAGAGTTCATGGCTGGAATGTTTCTGGGGAAAAAAAATTCACAGAAGATTATGTTTCAAAAGACACTGATGAATAATGGAAAGTATGAACTGTGAAGTCCTATTATATCAGCTGTATTTAGGTTAACCACATTTAATTTTTTTAAGCCCATAAATGCTTAAGAAATTTTAATCACATGATGGACTTATTTGTAAACTTACATACTGCCCTGAAGGAGACACTGATTGTTGCATTCTGTTGTGACTCATGTGCATCTCCGGTTCAGGCTGCCAGAAGTCAGAAAACAAACTAAGTAGTATGTAGTGACTAAATTTCCAATGGAGTTATCCTCAGGACACCACTGCATTTCGTTTAACACACTAAGATATGAAAAATAAAAAGAGCGTGATATAAAACAGTCTTTAAGTTTGAAACTTAGCACTGTTTTCTTTCATTCTGTTAAAAGCACACTTAACAGGAATATCTTATATTTCTGTTGCACACTATATTCAAAATAGGTATTCCAACAAATGTACACAAAACCTTCAAGACAGTGTGTGAAAGCCCTTTTCCTTAATAAAAATGCAACTATTACTTCTGAATTTTTCTTCAAAATTCAAGTATCACCAACTTTACACAACAGTTCTTGTTCTCCAAATATCAGAAATAAACCTGCATGCATGCTACATCTTAATAACATATATATATTATCTATTTTCAAATTGAAGTCTTTATTGCATGTCAATGAAAATATGTCTACAGTAAACTCAAAGCCATATCGATGTATCTCCATCTGTTATTTTCTTCTATTGACAAGACAAAGGGGTTTAAGACATATTTAATAAGAGCATGATCAGTGATTAAATATATCATGAGTGACAACATATGGTAGTAGTCACAATTAAAAAACAGTTACTTGGGTTCCTATTTATCTGTCAAGCAAACTGGTTTATCTGCTGATCATAAATGAATGTCAGATGTAATCTAATGGCTTTTTAATAGAAGGAAGCTTGAAAAAATACTGGCAGATGGTATTCTGGGTAATGATCCAGACTGCAGTAATCTCAGTAATGACTGATCTATTTACCTGGCCCCAAACAAAGAAAGGAGGAGGAGGGAGGTGCCAGAAGAATATTCAAGTAGCCTAGGCTGCTTTGGCATTGTAAATATTCAAATCATTGAAGCAGCACATTGACTTCTGTAGTGGGAGAAAACATGAAATTGATTAAAATAGTATAAACGCAACAGGAAGATCTTCCTCCTCCGCAGTCAGTTTGGGAATGGAAACTTACCTAGTTCTCATGGACTTTTTTTTCCTGTTGTTGCTCTGATGTGGTCAGTTGAGGGGAAATTCTGTCCTTTAAAGGAAAAACTTCTCATCGCAGCACTGGGCCACCCCAGCAGGCTTTTTCTCAAGGAGTGGTGATCCACTCCAAAACAGAGGCAATAACATTAAGGAATGCTTTAGAAGCCACAAAGGACTGTCATGTGGCCTGAAAATCTTCCTTTTGCCTCACACTGACATGGATCACAGTACAGGACAATTATTATTTTTCTGTCTCCCTCAAAAAAACCCAGAAAAAACTCTCAGCAGCTATCATGAACTTTAAGGAGTATCTCCTGACTTTGTCACAGTTACAGTTTTTGAAACCTGAAAAAAATACTTGTGTCTTGTGAAATTCCTTTTCAGATACTGAAAGTTCCATTGAAGTTAGAATTTGATGATCCAAGTAAATACAAGTTGAAGCCTCATGAAGATTTTCATACATAACTAAACATATAATAAGAAAACTCTTCCAATCAACATTTAATAGTCAGTCCCATTGAAATAAAAAAGGTCTGTTGAACTTTTCTTCTCCCTAGCCTCACCTACTGTGATCCTTCCGCTGCTGAAAATAGTTCTGGGAAACTTGTTGATCTGTTGACTTGGAAATATCCATCCCAATAAAAAGCAGAATGACCTGAACTTCAGCTCAGCACCAGTGTTGCACAGTGTAAATTGAGAGGTCACTAAAATCTACTCAGGGGAGCTGGGTGTGATACTGGACTGTTTGCCATGATATTGGACAACAGAGAAGCAGCATTATACTGAGGTATACAGATCTTGGTGACAGGCAAGAGAAATATCCTGAGAAAATAGATCTAATATTTACATGCACTTTCAGTCGGGCATCCAGACTAGCTGTTATCAAACTAGACTGTAGTAGAGAGGTACTTCTGTTTTTCAGGTGCTTTGAGAAGCACAGGTGACAAAGTTGTGTTATTTTCCATTAGGTGTGTTCAGTGTTTACATGAACTACTGTGGACAGTTTTAGCACTGCTGTTCAGCCCATCTGTGAAGATCTGCAAGGATCACTTGAGAGACAATTTCTGCAGCTAGAAAAAATCTGCTGCTCCTTCCGTAGCGGCATCAGATACAAGATCCCCTTTCTCATGAAGCAAGTGCTTTCCATTTCCAAGTACAGTCCACCAATTTCTGGTTTGGAAGGATAGGTCTAATTTCCTGTGAATCTCTGAGAAAATCTCAGAAAGATTTGTCTCATAAGACATCTGCCCAGGTCTAATGTATGGGAGTCACTGTGCTCAGACCTTCGCTCTGCGTGAGACTGGAGCATTGTTATGAGTTTTTACAAAAGGTTGGCAGACATAGGGAAATACAAACTCTGGTAGCCAGGATTGAGCTGAACACCTGTATGTTCACTCCCAGTCTGCAAAAAGCTTGTTTGTGTTGTTATAATCTGTTCAGAAAGCCAGTTTTAGCTTTGCAGGCTGGCATAAAAAAATTTTGTTTGAGAACAAGCCCACATGCAGATGTTGTGCACTGAGAATACACAGATAAACAGAACAAAATACTGTGTTCTCCCATATCTCACTTGACCTTCTGACAGCTGACATCCTGACATCATACTTGAAATGAAGACCTCAGCTATTCTATAGCCTCAATTAAACTCCACAAAACAAAAGACTGAATTGGGGGAAACATCATCAGTGGCATGACAGGTTCAAGAAACATGGGTAATCGGGTGCAGAAAGGATATAAGGAAAAAGGAACAGGGTTAAAGGACATCAAAACCTGACCAATTCCTAAAGAAGATAAGGCTTTTAAGAAAACTTCCCCTCCTATTACCTGCATACCTAACCAATACCTAAGTCAGAGTAGCTTTTCTATGGTTAACAAAAATATACATATTGAAAATATGGGAAATACTGACTTTAAAAGGGCATTTTTCCTGCCTGCTACTTTTTAAATTTTATATAACAGGCACTTAGAGACAACTAAAACTTCTGATGTATTCATATGTTCCATGTATATGACCTAAATTGGATTCTCCTTCTCTAGTCAAGTCGCATAACAAGGCTTACAAATCCTCGGGCCTTAAGGGTTTGAACAGGATGCCCATTCAATGTGTTTCCATTTCTCATTAGCCCTCTAAGACACATTTAAGCTCGTTGATTCACTAACATGAACACTAGAAGTACACAGGCGTATACAGTGAGTTGACTTGTCTGTAATCAAAGTTTTAAACCAAGATTTAGATCCTTTGTTTAAAGACTATATTTGGGAAAGGTTTATTATGCTTCAGAAATTCTCTGTCAGAAAGTAAGATCTTGAGCAGTAGTCAATCATCTTGAGATACTGCTCCATAGATAATCTGTTTTCTTTTTTGTTTGTTTGTTTGTTTCTACCATGGACGTCTTCTATTCCAGAAAAAAACCAAAACACTCTCACAAATATTTAGGAGTATCCAGAGTCTAATTTTTGTTAACAAGTTATTTATTAATGTTCCTATTTCCTAATAAAACTGTCATTTCATCACATCTGCCTTCACCTGATTTACACAGCTGTGAAATAAGAAGCAAGACCTGAAGGGTATTTTTTATTTCTTCCAGAGTACTGAGTAGCTCCTTATAGAAGCAATTGATATAGTGGTCATAAACACTAAGAGCCAGACTACAGGAAAATTCTCACAACTCAAAATTCTCCTTTCGGTACTTTTGGGGGTTATTTTTGTGATGTGAACTAGATAATCTACAGAGAGTTATTTATTTGGTTGTTTCAAGGGCTATAAAGTATACTGTAATGAACATTTCTGTTTGAGGAACTAGGATATAACCTTTTTCATGGTCTTCCTTTTCGTGATTTGTTTTGTTCATTCTTACCTATATTCACAAGCAGTTTTTAGAGGCAGGGTCCTATAAAACTTCTTGTAAAAAAAGATGACGAAGAAGAGGAAATTTCTAAAACAAATCACAAAGTGAGTTTGTTTAGAAAGTTGCTGCATGTTTTTAATTTGATTTTTTTTTTCTTGTAGCAGCTATTCAGCTGTGGTTTCAGTTTTATTTTTGATCTTTTGCATGTACATTGAAATGAGAGTGGCATTTATAGCTGATGCATTCATAACAGATTTGTCCAGGTTTCATGTGCTGTATACAGCTTGGCATGCCTTCTTCAAGCACCGTTGTTTTTTTGGACAGCACAATTCTGTGCAGACTCAACTACTGTCCTTGTAGCTCTCTGTTTCAAGCTTTATTAAAAGCTTAGAGTAGTCAGAAGTAAATTAGTCCCACCACTTATAAGAGATTTTGCTTGTATTGCTTAAGATCTAGTCAGGGTGGCATAAGCTTTTGTATTAAATATAGTTCTAAGTTTCCTTGGTCAAATGTCAAGATTCCACTGTGTAAAAGCAATCAGAATAAAACACAGAAGACGTATATTTTCTTTTATCATTTATTATAATACAAGAAAAACAAATCTAGAAAGCACATTTCGTGGAGCACCATATTGTAAGAAAATTTTGCTGGCTCTCCTGCAGTGTATTTTTGACATTTAAACAATGACACATACATAGTACACACAGGCACCTACACCACGGCAATCTTATTAACAGACCCAAAGAGACGCCTCTTTTGAATTCAGACACACTGAGGTGCACAGAGGAAAGCCAGTGTGGGGGCATCTGAACGCTAACTGAGCTCATCACTCTTTTATTAGCGATCTTCATAGGCACACAAGCTTCCTCTGTCTCACCCCAGTCTCTCTTCTCTGAAGACTCCACATTGGGCCCAACCAAATATGGATTTTTCACAGACATGGTGTCGATTTGTACAAAACTGGCCAATATTCCCTACCTGACACCTCTTATTGCTTTGGTTATAGTACTGAATGAAAGTCTTAAAACTCTTAAATCTATACTCCACATCACAGAAAAGCCACTTTCACACATGCAGAGACATAACTTCCCTCTGCACACACCTGTATGCACAGCACAAATACCTTTTTGAGAAGTTTTGTAGGTTTCCCCACCAAGATCACCTTCCTAAAAATCACTGCATTTTGTTTTTCAAAGTGTTCAGACAGTTGTTTAACAACATATTTCACAATATATTTTCTTCTTTTTAATAAATGGGCCATGTTTTCCTGCTGCCTTATTTTTATGTCATTGTCTACACAAGGAAAGAGCAAATTGCTATAGTTTCTCATCTGCACAAAATGTTTTACATTCCTTTTATACAGTGCTAAATACAGATGCTAAGCACAGAACAATGTAGCCCAGAACAGATTTTTACATTGCTCAAAATGAAAAATACTGGAAGTTTCCCATACCAGTGTTGAGACACAGTATTAGGGTCTCTATTATATACAGTAGCCTTCCAGAATGCTTTCAGGCACCTATTTTGTGAACTGTTGCTCAACACGTGTGTCACACTGGAGCACCTCAAGTGATATGGTATAGTGCCCTGACACAGTGAGAATGGTACAGAAGCAAATCCAGTCTCACAGCGGACTACACCAGCTGTGAAGTACAAGGCTAGCAAGGCAGTAAAATCTCTACCTGGACCCAAAACAACTGTTACAAAAATTTTGGGTATCTGACATATGGCCACTTTTATCGTCAGTTGAGGACAATGCATGACATTTAATTTAAAACCTTTTCAATAAAGTGTTTTAATTTGGAAAAAAAAAAGTTATGTTTCTATCAGCCTCCTAGAAAATTCTTTTCTTTTTTTTTTTCCTTTATGCCCCTTTTACATTGAAGAAACCCTTGCTTTCCAAACAGAAGTTTTCTGGGGAAACTCAAGGTTTTGCAAGATGTATTTCTATCTTGATAATCAGTGAGGCTGGAATATCTTTAAATTTTAGTCAGGACAGTCATACATGTTGCCAAGAACGAAATGAAGTTATTGTCTATTTTCATTTGTGGAAAATCAATGTATTTTTCCTATTTAGAAGAGCCAATTTTATAATTCCTGTATACTGTGTGATGAAGAGGCATCTATGAATTACAAGATAAAATAATGGAAATTCAAAAGGAGAGAATGGACTTGAAAAATCATTGTAACTTTAGATATGCAAATGGGTATTAACAAACTGAATTACTAATTCAGACTCTTTCCTCTGAACTAAAGGTATGTTTCAACAGCTGTGTTAAACATTTGGCTAGCATTTCCCATATAAACAGTTCAGACTTCAATGATATAATGAGGAAAAGAAGAAAAGACTTACTAGTTTAAATTTTACAAAGGCTATGGAGTTGCTATGGATTCAAAAAGTTTCAGATGACTGAAGAATAGACTATAATAGGGAAAAGATGCTGTGTTGGGTATTTAAATACAGATTTTCACTTAGATTAATGTCTACATCTTTACTCACCTGAGTAAAAGGACTGTGTTGCAAAAATAAAAGAGATTCAGAGACAAGAAAAGAGTATGAACCTGTATAACAATATGAGTTATTGTTTGTCTTAAACAAAAGGTATGCAAATTTCTATATACATTAAATAATGACCGACTTACAGGATCGCTTATGTTTAGTGGTTTAGCATATAACAGCAAGAGATGAAAATGACATTGAAAAGCAGCCTGTTTAAATATGAAAGAAAAAAATCTTTTTTCATTTGGTTTTCTTTGAACTTAAACGGGATGTTTTTTCTATTTTAGTAATCCCCACCTCACAAAATATTTAAATCTCAAAACTCAGAATCAGTCTCTCATAGGGATGATGAGACATCAACTATCACTTCAGATGAGGCAAAAATAATAAGGGCTGAAGCTAATAAAAATTCTGTAAGTTAAAAATTATTGCACCTTCCCCTGAAGCATCTGATACAGTCAGAGGTAGGACACTGGATTAAATAAACCATGTAGTTTGGCTATGTTACTGTTTCTGTGATAATAGGTTTTAAAAATTCAGTTATACATCCCAGTTAGTCATGAAGATCTGTAACAATCTTCCACACTGAGCAACGATTTACAGTAACATTAATGAATGGCGGGACAGGATAATTATTATTAGTGGTCTTAGACACCACTTATATGTGCACGCGTATGTATACACATACATAAAAGTGCATTATATACATACGGATGCACATATAAATGTGCGCACACACACAGAGACACAGGCCTTCTGAGAAGTGGGGCTCTCTGGGAGATCTGAGGACCACTCTTGACACCCTTCTCCAACGCACATTACCAACTGTGTAAGTGCATGTATCTATGTTTAACAGTGTGTGGAGGAAAATGTGAGAAGAATGGGAAGCATGAACCTGAGTACAGGAGAAATGACCCATGTTACTGTCATTATTTCAGATCTGTGCTTGAAAACACATTTCCGAATTCCTCTTACATTGGCTAAGTTGACCAACAGCCAAACTAGAGGAAATAGACAATATTAATGGGTATGGTGAAAATTAAAACACTTACGTATTTTCTATTCTTTCCTATGCCAGTATCAACACAGCATATTCCTGACGATGGGCAGGATGAGAAATTAAACGAACTAATTTGATTTTTTTGCCATTTACTCTTTTTATCTGTTTCATGGTTCTGCCAAAGATGAGAGAAAACTTGGATAGTCCATCTCCATATGGGTTTTCATTTATCAGCTCTAATAGGGTAGCTCATTTTAAATCTGCTTCTTCATCAGGCTTGATCAAATAATTTTAGTTTTAGAAATACCTAAACTTAATGTATACTCTAAGTTCACAGTATCTCTTTAAACATAACAATCAATTCCTCATAGTCATTCATAAGAAAATTCTGTGATCTTTTACACTTATTCACATTAATTCAAACTATTTGTCCTCCCTGTTTCTCTTCTGGGAAGGTTTTGAAGAACATGAGCAAAACAGACTATCAGCTCATCCAGTAGCAGAACTGCAGCTAATCAATTCTAAGGCTGCAAACAACTTAACTTTCAGATTACTGTAGCTATAAACTAGGTTCAGGTATCTAAGATAGTAAAAGTCAGCATGACTATATTTAACAAGGTAAATGACAGGATAGGTTTCCACTTCAATGAGGTAAAGTTGTGCATATGTTCCCCTGTCCCCAAAATACACCTGCAAGGTCATTATCTCACATTAAAAAAAAAAGAGGGAAATAAGTTATTTTTTTAAAAAAAAGCTAAAAGTGAAATTACCTTTAAGCCTATTGCTAGACAGAAAGAGATGGAGGTGGGTAAAGAAACAGAGATGAGAACCAGAGAATATTGATAAATGCATGTTGTCAGCTCTCAGAACCAAGGGTTTGGTTGGCATCAGCTGAGTTTTGTCTCATGATGCATGCTGTAGATGGTTCTCAATGTTATGTTAAAAATAGTCCAGGTATTTCAGTTTTCAGATGGTAATGGGCTTATTTGATCACCTTTGTCTTTTTGGTCCAATTCCATAGATTTTAACACCTTTCTCAGCAGGCACAGGCCTGCACACTGGATACAAACATGTAGGTAGCATTACATAGTTAACATGCTGTGCAGAGGTGTCCACAGAGACTACAAATACCAGTAGACAGAGGTTCATCTTGCTCTGAGCAGCCAGTCTGCATGTGCCATGCATTGCATGTGGTTCCTGAAGTCTCTGAGCAATAAATTTTCTACAGAGAGGAAAATCGCCACACTGCACTGCATTTGTATGCAAATTGCAAACCCCCTGCTCCTCCCAGGTTCCTTGCATTGGCCACAGGGGCGTAAAGAAGCATTTCTGATGAAATGTACAGCATTGCCTTTCCATGCAATGCCTTCCAAGCAGAAACGCTTTCTCTGCCTCACCCAGGACTGGGGCTTCTGGGAGACAGGTCTTATCTCACCACCCTACCTGCTTGCCAGCACCACATTTTTGGAGAAGCCTAATAACCTCTTCTGTCCCATAGCAAGAGCAGGAGTGGGATTTTTTCTCACTTTCACACACATGTTTCTGCGGAGCTAGACCTTTGTTTTATTTTCTTTTCCCAGTTAACATTCACTTGACATTGTTATCAAATGTGTTCTCCTGCAATCATCTGAAAGATTTTATTCAAACTAGCATATGTTTTCTTTTTTCCCTTTTACATCACCTTAAAGGGATACATCTGTTGACATAACTCCTGTAGAGAATAAATTTCATCTTTTGCTGAAGTTTTGTTCCAGCCAAAGCCGAACCTCTTGAAGGTTGTAGAAAAAAGGGCCTTTGCCGCCCAGGTAGGCGATTTTTTGTCTCTGCACAATGCATACTCGCTCAAATGAAACCCCGTAGGCCACATTGGCATTGTTGTCCATGCAGTCAGCCACCACTTGGCACTGAGGTGGCAAGGAAAAGTGCTCTAGGAGCTGGTGAGCAGCTGCACATCTCTCTTCCTGGCTTCTGTGTTTCTTAACTTCGAATGACGAGGGAGAGATTCCAGGTGCAGCCCAGCCATCCGATGGGTGAGCTTCATCGATGTAGACCAACAGAAAGTCAGCCACACCAGAGAACTCCTCCACCAGCTTGCTGAAGGCTGACAGCTGGCTTGTGAACGGTGGTCAGGTAGCTGAACCAAAGTTGACCACCAGTGGCCGCTCAGAGTTGGCAAAATCCAGAAGGTGACATTTGGTTCCACACTTGCCACCAACATTCTTCCAGCTGCCACTGCTGCCATCACTGCCCTTGGCTATGTGGATTACACTGGAGTTTGGGGCTTCTCCTCCCAGTTTGACCTGGTGGCAGAAGAAATTAAAACATAGCAAGTTAGTGTGACTTGCTTATGACTACTCTTTTCAAATAGTCACCTGTTCAGAGTACACCTAAATAGTCACATGGGGACAGAGCAAATCATCAAAAGCAGCAGCTTCAAAACGGTCGTCTTGTCCACCTGTGCACTCACAGTCCAGGAAAATGTGGTATTCCTGACAAATATGCTACTTCATTAATGTTAGAAAATTTGATAAGAGGTCTGTCCTGTCCACTACATACTTGGTCTTGTCCACCCTTATGTATTTGGAGACTTGTATTTGCTTTCAGACAGACTATCTCAAATTTTTTCTAACTTTCCTCTGTGAGACATGGGGTTTTTTTCCACTGGCATTTTTCGTGAGTTCTCTCCACTTGGTTCACCTCGTCCTTGAAGCTCACTTCTCAAAACTTCAACAGTGTTTTTACTAATTTTCAGTATAATCAGACAATTACTTCATGTAATGAAGTAGTTCACAGACTATACCTGTTTATATATTCTAGATGTTCGCTTTTTATGAGACACCATGACTGTTTTGGAAAAACAGTAGCCTGTTGATTAGGGATTAGCTAGTAAGGTGTTATAAAGCCTAGGTCCCTTTTCAGCCTACAACCTATAGTTCAAGACATTTTTCCAATTCTCAAAAATCATTCTGCATTATATTCCTGATCTTCACAACACACACAGTGCCTCTCAATTTTGAGAGGTTTGCAGATTTGTATATTCTCTTCCATCCTGCAACAAAGAATGAAAATACTCAAGAATACCAAACATAAGAGATCTCTGCAGATGCCCACCTAATATATATACTGCTTTGACAGTGAATCATTCAAGATTGTGCTCTCTAAAATTTCTTCTAACCCCTTCACAGTAATTTCATCAGTGATTGAGTGGCACATTTCCTTCAACTGCAATGTTTCCTTACAAGATGACTGGGGGAAAAAAACCAACAGGAAAAGGGGAAAGTTTATATCATGGCTGAAGTAGGATGAGGTGAAAATTAACTGTTCTCAGCTCCATCTTCAGATCTAACTCAGACCCAACAGGCAGTGGTGGAAAGATCTTTTTTCCTGACCATTTCTGTTTGCATGTCTACAGAAAAAAAGACAGAATAAAAGCAACTCATAGGAGGGAATGCCAGAATAAGGTGGAGCCTGCAGAGGGCTCCAAGATCCTTAGCTGATAACTACCACAGAACCACAAAATATTATTGAATAATGCAATTAATTTTTAATGAGCTCTGCCACAGCAATTCCTATGTCTCTTCCTTTTACATCAATCTCTAGTACAACAATGCAATTATCCTTTTGTATTTTCCTGACTCTTTCTATCTCTGTCCCCTGACTATTTGATTATGTTCAAAATTGTTGCTTTGAAAGAAAGGGCCAAATTCTGAAGTCTTTTACATTTTATGTATTTCTTTCTGAAGGTATGCTGCAATTAAAGTCTATAGAAGCTAACACTACATGAGAACTGTGTAAAAACTGAATAAATAACTGATTTTTGGTGCACTTCTATTTCAACTTGCATTATAGGGTATGAGATGCAATATAGGAGTCAGATGCAGTAAGAAGCTGAGTGAACAGCTGAATACCGAACTCATGCAGCTGCTGCTGGACATAGATCCAAGGGCAAGTAGATTGCTGATACTGGATCCTCCATTTCTCCCTCAGAAACCTGGCTACCTTGAACAAATCTGCAGTTATTCATGACTCTGCACTATTACATCAGATAACAATAGAAGCAAGAGTCTAATCAATGAAAAGTTTATCAGACACAGCCATTAAAGCTTCCAGACTTCACAGCTATATGAGAACGTCTAACAGCATGTAGGCACGATTATGAGCATTATTTTGACTCTTTTCCATAGGGCAAATTGAAACACAACCATGTCACCATTCTCACTCAGAGATCAGCAAGGAAGAGAACCACAGAAAGATGGCCTGAGACCCACAAATCTCTCCAGGCCAAGTATGTGGTGATCATGCCACTGGAAGCAGAGGATATGCAGCTGCAGCACAGTCAAGAGAAAAAAAGATGCTCTGAGAAAGCAAAGCCCCTTTTGCCCCCATCCCTGTAAACCTGCATCTGCAGCATTGCTATCTGCTAGAGCCCTGGTAACAGCTTAGAAAAAGCCTCGTGCTTCACCTTTGAAAGTAAGAGGCTTGAAACAGCTGAGTTTAGGATCTGATGTGTGAGTGTGCTGTCCTCTGAACTCAAAGAAATAAAATAACCATATCCCAGTTTTTGAGAAGAAATTATCTGTCTGGAGAGGCAGGCTCAGCGACTCAGGCTCTTGCATTTAAGAAGTAGCATTAAGCATCTTACAGCATTTAAGGCCACCTACAGCTTAGCAGGTAGCAGGTAGTCTGTTCAACTGTTGATCATTTCTCTCTGCCATTCTGTGACTTAAGATAGGTAAAACAGGAGTAAGCTAAAGGGCTGCACTTGAACAAAGAAATGCACAGGTCAAGATCATGTGGCATCCATATAATCACCCTGAGAGCTGCATTCAGTGTAGAAGCCAACTAAAAAATTCAGCAATTTGTGATAAATTGGTGGCTACCAAAAAAGGGCACATCTCAAGAAACACAACATATGCATATCTGCACAAACACTAGCTCGTTCTTTACCTAAAAAGCTTAACTGTTTCTGAACTGCCATACATGGTTTTTCAGAGCTAGCTTGCTCAAAATGTGCCTTTTGGGCAAAGCTCGACATGTAAGTATTTGTGCTTCACCCAACTCTCTGGATGAATAACGGTCCTCAGTATTTAAGAGTGTGTGCTTGTCCAGTCAAAGAAAAGAAGTAATGATATGTAATTTATCTCACAAATCACAATTAAACAGCACACTTTGAATTTCTGATATTTGCTCTCACTCTTCAGAGGAGAAGAAGAATAAAGGTAAAAAGAAGCACCTATAAGTCAGGAATGAACAGAGCTGCTTGGGACCAAAGAAACATCTGAGCAGCTGTTTCTACTTACTCCTCAGGTTTTATTTTAACAAAACTATCATGACTGGAAATATCTAGCCATCACTCTTGAACTGGGAAACCATAGTTTGCTTCTTGATTGTTTTAAGCAGAAAGAGAGGCTACATATCACAAGCTCCTCATTACCAGTTCCTTGCTCAGGTCTACCAAACCCTTTAATTTCTTAGGCCAGTTTGCAAACTCTGAAGAAACAGACTAATAAAACAACTTCCAGCAGACACCAACATGGGAATACCCTTCAAGTCCTATTTAACATTGATACCAAAGATGACAACATATCTTCTGTTCTTCAACAATGCAAGTTTGCATTCTGTCTCTCATACTCCTTACGGACTATAAAAATAGATGGTTAGGAAACAAAGTACAAAGAAGGTCTTATCCATTTATACAGCTATACATCACCTTACAGCTGTTTCTCTTCATTTCCCACAGCCATTAAGGAAGTCTCATGGCCGCAGGTTACCTATCATTTTAATTTTTGTTTCTAGGAGTGCTTGTGTTGGGTTTTTTCCTCTTAATGAGACATCCTTGCCAAGCAGGCATTCACGAGGCATTTTCTGCTCTTGTAGAGAAGTAATTAGGTCGGTGCCTTGTTCCATGCCAGTGTCAGGCACTCCAAAAAGCAGCCCTGCCCAGTCGTTAATGCTTAAACATAAGCAGCAGCGGCAGATCCACTAATTGGTCTTGATGAAGCACTGACGTTCCCAAGGGACTGTTTATTTCACCAGACTCTGAACCGATTGACACAGGATGACAATATCATCCTTGCTGATCATGTGCATTGTAGGCCTTGGCCATCTTCTTTGTTGTTATTTATTGAAAGAAAAAATAGCTCTTGGAAAAGAAAATCAACGCAATAAGAAAACAAACAAAAACACTCATGTATTCAGCCAAACTGCTTTTGAAATCTTACACAAAGGCAGGCAAAATATAAATTCTGAGAAACAAACCAGAAGAATTCCCCTCGCACACAATCCAGCATTTCCATAATCACGTACTTTTGTGCGTGAATATTTGGCCATTTGGTGCCAGCCTTCTGAATGAGGTAGGAACTGAGCAGCACGCAGGCATCCCCTCCCACACAGCCTGCATGGGACACGCAAGGTAGGCCAACCGAATCTGCGAGCCAGCCCAGCCATCAGCAGGGGCAAGCAGCAGCACCAAAGCAGTGACTCACATCATTTGTGAGAATTCTGTGTTTGCCTGACAGCCTGTTCTCAGTCTGCAAGCAGAGTGAAAAGGGAACAAGATTGCTGATGGTTTAGCACACAGCCTGCAAAATGAAGGAGACTTAGGAGCAGGAGAGAAAGCCCTATTCATGAACTGCAGGCTAGAAATAGCACATACTGCTAAGTTTGTAGTACATTTTCCGTAAGGACTAGGTAAAGCCCCACAGACAAAATACTGCCTCCTCATTTACCTTTTCTTTTTTCCTGTTTTGCTTTTATCAACTTCAGCATAACCTTCCTGGGATCCTCTGCACTGGAATACAGCTTTCATTCCCTGCATCAGGGATTTTCATACAGTTTGGCAGACTCATCAGGTTGTGTCAACCCCCTAAAAAAATTAGGTGCTGCCAGACAATTAACAGTTTATGGTATTAGTCATTTGAATATGGACATGTTGTGTTTGAGACTAGAGTGCAGCAACTGGTAATGAACTGAATCCCTGCAGCCTTTAGCATTTTTTCAAATTCTCTTCTTTGATTTGATCCCATTCAGCTAGGTATAGCTTCATCCAAATCATAATTTGACTCTGGCTGGCGAGTTCTACAAGCTATTATTTTTGTTTTCTTTATTTCATGACCCAGAGTTGTGCACTTGACAAAAATCACAGGAGACCCTTGTCTGGAGTAGAGTAAGGGTGCAGAAGTTCTTCATTTGTCTTGGGAAGGGGGCAACTTGAATTACTCAAATTGGAGAGTAGAGACTAGAAATTACTCAAGCTTTCCCGGAGTCTTTTATTTAGGATTAGGTATGTGGAGCTGACGGAGGGAAGTGGGAGACAAACTAAAAGGGCGCAGTCCAGATAAAAATAACTAGTCAAATTCTGCTCTCTCCATTTAAAAGCCGCCAGTCCCACAAATGAGTACGCATGGCACAAGGAAAGCATAAAGGAGCCTTTTGCCTTGCACTCTTATGGTTAATTTTAGTTCCTGTGATTGGGGAGCCAGGAGCAAGCTTCTTAAGGGCTTTATGTTTCCCTCAAGATGGGAGCATGGCCTACTACACCATGGCCACTGGGATCTACCTACACGTGACAGAGGCCTTCACCAGTTTTTGTTACTCAGCACATGAAGGGAATTTTATATTAATTTGGATGATGGTTTTTTACCTTTTTTTTACTCAGCTTTAGCACTGTATGAATACACAGTGGTGGTTTTGACAGTGAGGTAGAGCCAGCACAAAAGAACCGTGTACGATCCTCTTCCTGAATTGTGCCCGTTGGCTAATTTTTTGTGTCTATCACAGCACAAGGGAGTTTTCACAAGGCTTTGACAACAAGGCAAGCACTCCTCACAGTCAGTTTTCACACATAAGGGTAAAAATGGAACAGTGCAAAGACGTGGTGTGAAAGAAGTGAATTTAGACCTGCAAAATGAAATGGGATGAGACCCCACGTGGGATAAAAGTCCTCATATTAATTTTCCTACCCTTTGTCTGTTTTGAATGTTTGAACTCTCAAGTTCCATGGGACCAACTGTCTGCTCCTCTTGTTGGGACACTGCCTAGTACGATGGGTCCCTGGCCTATGTTGATCTTCAGACACAACTATAACAAACAGGATTATATATTAATAATAATGACAAAGTTTTAATAATAATTACAATGTCAAGATCAAATCCTGTTCAATTTATGTTCCCAGCTTTGCAGGAGAAGTTTTAATTGTGGTTTGGTTCACTTTTGTTTTCCTCACTTCTTTTAAGATTGTTTTCATTTGCAAATGTCAATGAAAACAATTCTGCTAAAGCTGAACTTTGCAAAACCAATAAAATATTTTTAATACCACACAATGTCTAGTTCTAAACCCTGAAATTATACAACAGATTTTCTTTCACAAATTCCCTTTATCACTGTCAAATGCAGAGAGGGTCACTTCCTTACCCTGCCACACAAAATAAATACAAATAGTAAGTATGAAGGTTGTGTCTTTGTTTCAACCTTTAAAACATTTCCCCAAAAAGCAAAGAGTTACTGGACAGCCAAAGAGCATATGTGTATGCAGCCTTTTATATCACTTTCACATACATCTTTGTGATAATGTTGTGCAGCATGCATTTAACATGGAAGGTTTGGGACTGTTTTGCTTTGCATGTTGATTTATTTTAGATTATATACCTACCAGCAGGCAAAAGGAGCCAAAGGTAGTTTAACTGCCTGCCTGAAAACCCAGGAAATTCTCACTGGGTGTTTACTGAACCACTCTACTTGCTGCTACATCCAGAGCTGGGCCTACGCCATGAGCGTGGGATCCTGTGCCAGCCATTCCCCTGTGTTGGGACTGTCATGCCAGAGCTTGCTGCTGGCCCATTGTAAAGACAGTAAAAAGCTGTACAAGTACACACACACCCATCACCATCCATCACTTGAGATACCAGCATCCCTCTGAGGCCCGTGACGCACAGTTACACACGTCTCTGTGCATGTGCACATGTGCGTGCTGCCCCATAGGCCCATCGCTGCGTTCCTAAATATTGGGCTGCTGCAGGGAGAGGCCATTAAGGGCTTCCCTCTAACTACCCTACACTGAGGTGGAGAAGAGGGATGATTTCCTCAAGGATCACATTAAAGCTTTCTGCTGAAGACCATGAATGATAGCTCTGCTTTGCTGAAACACAGAGCTCATATCTGGCCCTGGAAAAGCTCCCAGGACAAGGCCTCACCAATGGGCATCGCTATTGTGTACAACCATTTTGAACCTATTTTAAAAGCATTTTAAGAAAACAATTTCTCACTTTTGGTATCTTAGAAAACAGATTCATCCCACTACTAAATAAAGCATAGAACTTAGCAGGTAAAAAAAAGCTTTTAAAATATTTTTTTTTCACAGCTTTTTCTCTGGATTTTTGCCGATGTGTGATACATTAAGTATACATGCTTTAAGCTAAAACTGGCATTTGTAGAAATGGCCTATGTAAATCATGGTTACACTAACACCCTCCCAAAAAGTCTTGGTTTTTCTCTCTCATCAATACCTGTGACTGCATTCATATCTGTATGTATGTATACATACACATATATATATATGTGTATGCCTATACAGAGAAATGAGAGAGACTGACTCCTGGAAAAGTAGATTATATATGCTTACATATGTGTACTTTTGCCTTTTTATACATATATGTATGTACATATATAGAGACAAATAGGTATATATAGATCTTTATACATGCAAACATATAAAATTGTAAATATCTACACACACACACAAATATAAAAATAATATTTAAAACATTTGCACTCTTTCAATTACAGAAAGTTAATGTAATTTGACTACTAGCTCTATTTATCTCTGTTATGATGATTAGTTTGGTCCTAAAGACTCCCTTGTAATGTAAGACACACTTGCCTCTTGGAAAATAATAGGAGGATGGTCTATAAATCACAAAGTTGGTGCAGTGTAGACAATATCAACACTGAGTCTGATAGATACTGAACTCAGAGCTAAGGAAGTAAAAAGAAATATATTATTCATTAATAAAATTTACATTAAAAATCAAAATAAACAAAAAGCAATTATTTTGATTCCAGTAGGATTTTAAAATGTGGAGAAAACCAGTCATATAGAATGTTCCAATAAAAAAGAACACTGAATATACTCTACATACAATACAACAAACTTTGCATTGTTTCCCCAATGAGGATGTTAAAATCTTCAACTGTTGCTGTGTTATCTTGCCTATGAAATAACTGACCTCACCAAAAAATCATGTGCAATAGTACTTAACAACAACAAAATGCAGGAAAAAAAGTTGAAATTTGAGTAAGATATTAATAAGGTTTTCTAGACAATGAGAAAGTAAATCAGCATAGCTGGTTTGAAATATATTCTAATAATTACAAGATCATATCTTGTACACAGTAGCCTTGAAAAAAAAAAATCAATTCTGAGACAATGCATGCTTTCGAGGCAAAGGTCCTTTCTTGTAATAAATTTACCTTAATTCAGAATATAGTATCTATCCACAGTGTTTTTCTGGAATACTTTCCAATAAATTTTTCTTTGAATAGAAATTTTACATCAAGTACTATTATGAAAAATATTATGAAATGTACTCAGAAAGAATTCTGTGTGAGTGACACAAAACACAGTAAAACCAAGCACAGTCACTTCTTTGATCCAGTCTTCTGCTAACTGGCAGTCTACCTTTGGTTATCTCAGACATCTGCAATTCAGTTATTCTTCATGAAAAATGGTGATTTTCTCATAAATACTGCTCAGTGGAATGAGTTTAAGTACCTTTTTAAGTAATTTGCTAATACCTGGCTTCAGCTGGTAAATTGGAGCAACAAGCAATCATGGTTATGGTGTCAGCTACATTTTGCTACGCTGTATAATGTCCTGATTCCACAACATTTTCATTTCTCACTTATTGTCTCAGATTAAGATATCACAACTGGATAATTCTATTCAGAATTTAGAAAAGGGTGGTTTAAGGAAAAATATGCTTTGTAGGACATTCTTTGATATACTTCACTATTTTCTCATGCTTTTTAAATATGTTACATAGCAGGGTATGTTTCAATTGTCTTCAAATCTGCTAGTACAACTTTTCAGAGTAAATGTTTTTTCTTTTTTTCCTTACAGAAGCAGAAGAAGATTCTAATTTATTGTGGAGGTGATGAGTCTTCTTCCAATACTGCTTCTCCGTTTATTTTGTCCCCTTTATAATTTGATTTCTATACTTAACTATCTTTCTGTGACAACCAAGAGTTTCCAATGACCGTCTGTCCTTATGGCCCATAATTCCACTAAGTAAAACAGTCTTTCCATGAAGTGTTGGTCATTCCATTTTGTCTTAAGGATAGCTGCCATCAATGGACTTTTTCCTCTTTTTGGAACAAGCTATTAAAATTTGGTTATGTTTATATGCTGAGTTCATTGAGACACAGAGTTCATTCTACCAATTTTATACCCTGATTGACCTGAATAACCCAGGTGATTTAATCATGATAAGGGAGAGAATAAAATTACCAAAGTTCAAGGTATGAGTTTCATTGCCAACACCAAAAATAGCACAGTCACCATACCTGTAGCTCCCATGGTTAACACCAATGATATTGAAAGAAAGGCAAAGCATGACTTTGGAAACTACAGAAAGGCATGGAATATCTTAATTTTAAATAATTGTGTGTAATTTAAGGAAAAAGAGATTGAAAATATCTCATGGATATAAGGTTTCTTACAGCTTCACAACTTCTCCAGACCCCAGGCCACATATAGTTTGCAAATATGGGAACTCAAAACTTGACTGTTGCAGAGTCATGCTACCAACTTCCACTGGAGCCTTGACCAAGTCATGTATTAACTGTCCTGCCTTGCCTTGTCTGTAAAATGGGAACAATTGTGTTCATTGACCCATTTAACAAGGCCACTGTAAAATGTACTTACTTAATGTCTATGAAGAGAATATGAACAAAGACTAGAAGGGCTAGGAGAATAGTGGGCTTCATTCAGCATTATTTTATTTGGGTAGCCAGCTGGATGATTCCTGGGGTGGCAGTAAGAAGTTGACCCATTTGGCAAAAGCTAAAGTTATTTATATTTGTCTTACACTGAAAATTAATGTCCCCATGGCTTGAGTTTCAGGCTAAGCAGATGGTATTCCATATCACAAAGCCAGCAAACACCAACATCACCAGCTCTTCACGTTTTTAGATAAGAGCAAATACAAAGGCTACTGTAGAGGTGTGAAAGCAAATTGGGGGGAAGGCAATAGAAAAAGAAATATTTCAGTAGAGTATCATTTGGACAGGACCCCTATGACATCACATGGAGTATGTTAAATTGGATGGCCTAAATAAGACTACAAATTAACAGACTAAGCACTGTTTTGAAAGCCACAGAGCTCTGAATCCAGTTCTACTTACTGACTGGGTGGTCTGTGCAAGAAATTTCATGGTTTTGGGTCCACCTTTTCAACCTATAAAAGGGAATTCTAGCTACCTCATGAGACCTCAGCAGTACCACTGGGTAATGTTTGTAAGAAATCTTAAAAAGAAAAGAAAAGTACATGTTAGATAACTGTTACTGGCTTTATTAACTTAAATCACCAGGCAGCTGTCCGACAGCTAGTCGAGTTTTAATCTCTGACGTGTCCCTCTGTCACTGCTTTCATGAAGGAAAAAGGTCACTATTTCAATTTGTGCACAGTTTTACTACTATTTGGATATTTCCTCCAGTATAAAAGTTAACATATGAGTAATAGAAAATGCCAGTGTAATGACAATGGTTCATTTCTTTCTTTTACTCTAGGTAGAACAACCCTAGTTACATAGCTAACATCTATGTATGTAGAACTCTATCTGAAGATGCAGTCTTTTTATAATATCAGAGGATCTCACATGGCAGTAATAAACTACAGCTGTGAAAACATCTCGAGTATTTTACAATTACTCTTACACGAAGATCTTGAAATACTTTAAAAACATGAAGATTATTATTCATGCTGTTGAGGAAACTGAGTCACACCTAAACTAAGCGACATGGCCAAGGCTGCACAGAGAGTTAGCGCAGGGAGTCAGCAGCTTTAGAATTCCATGAATCCTTAACCCCGACTTAGAAGTACCGCTCCTTTCAGCTTATACTTCTCCCATCAAACTTAACATCAGATAGGTGATAGTCTGCACCACACAGTCACTCCCTTCCCTTCTCCGCTGACAAGCGGGAGGCTCATCCCAGCTCACCCCCCCCAGCCTCACAGTCCCCATCCCCGGTACTCACCTGCTTGTAGGCGTCCAGGAGGAAGCTGTTCCAGACGCAGCGCAGCCCCTCCGAGGTCAGCATCCTCCGCCACTCACCGCGCCCAGACTTAGAGCGGCTCAGAAACAGAACCATGTGCTTCAGGAGAATCACAGAGTCATAGAGCGCAAGAAAGAGGCAATTGGAGAAAAAGACCGGCAAGATCTGAAGCGTGATCAACAAATCCACACTTAGCAGACCCATCTTCCTTGCTGCTTCTCTTCAGCCGGATACCTTCAGCTCTCTTTATTGCTCTGTACCCTCATTTAAAAGAGCAAAGCAAAAGGCATTTCAAAAGCCTCATTACCCCTTTCACAGCTGCTCTCTTTAAAATAAGCAGAGATAGTTAATTATGAGCAGGCTGGTTTAAACCATAAGTGCACGATACTCATTCGACTGCAAGCTGCTTATTTTTCAGAAATTTAGATGTTAACAAAAATTCTTCTCTTAACCAGGAGACCTGATTTTGCTGAAGAGAGAGGCAGCTGTGTTTCCAGTCCCCTGCAGTTACAAAATTTAAGCTGAGACTGTTAATTGTTAACTTTCCTGCACTATCCCATTGTCTCTCGGATATTTAAGCACTGAACAGACCTCTCATTTCTGTGTCAGTAAAACTAGCTACCACGTGCAACAATACTTTTAAAAAAAGGTTTATGTACATAAACTTTCTGTTCCTTCCTCCCTGCTTCCCTCCCTCTCTTTCCCTCTCTGCCTCCCCCGCCCCCCCTCCTACTCCGTCTCTGTATTCCTGCCTTCCTCCTCTCGCACTCTCTCTTCGCTATCTGCCTATGGTGCAAAGTGCTCTCCCCTCTGGAGTCCTAGCTTGCTTCCCTGAAGCCTTTTATACATTCCCTAGCTAATTGCTGCAATAGAGAAATGAAACCCTAATCTTAGTAAAGATCTTGACGTCAATGTAAAAGAGGGCTTTACTTTGGCCAGGACTGCAGTGAATAGAAAAAATGAAATTCTCAAAAGTTTTTTTTTTCCCTTTAGAGAGAGGAGAAAAAAAAGAGAGACAGAGAGCAAGGGTGGAACTTTGCTTTGCTTTGAAAAGGAGAAAGAAAAAACCCAATATGTTTCTGAATGTTCTTACAACATACTTCCAAATTTTGAAAGAAGTATTTTCATGTGACATGGAAGCTGTCACAGCAACACAGACTTCAGTTGTTGATAGGTTTTTTCTCATGGTTGGTTTTTTTTTTTGTCCTTTTTTCTTTTCTAGGAAGGTGTGTGAGTTGATGCATCCCATGAAAGGGCACATTTCTGTACATTTTTCTTCCACCAGCCTGAAGTACATGTATAGTGTTTAAACATCTTTTGTTGCTTTCTTGGTAACATAAGTGAACACCTATAACTGACTTCATCTACTGATGTGTAAGAGAAGGAGATAAGAAAGAGAGAAAATAATATTTTTATGGATTTGGGTTTTTGAAGCTAAAGTTCCCTGCCTAAAAAAATATATGCTTCAGCCTTAAATGCTGTTAATCAACTGAGCTTCAAGGACTTTAATATTCCCCTATGATAGCTATTTACATCCACTACTCTACTAAGGTTAACTAACTTTTGGTTAAAAGCTTGTAAAGAAAAAACAGAAAGAAGTTTCCTCTGGCAGAGCCATTTGTACTTTAACAACTGCAAGTATCCCCTACAGCCCCATGCTGGAGGTTTTTTTGTTCATTTGCACTTCTCTTTGTTTCACCTTTTTGGTCCAATACTTAGTCCTCTTTTCACATGATTTTTTTGGGGATCTACAGTAGACACGTTTGTCTGGGGTTTTTTTTAGCAGGGTTCTAAACCCCTTAGGTAAATATTTCATGTATTTCCTGTTGCAGACACCCATAATTTTGGTTTTTAGTGGATGTCTTCACTATGTGCTTACGTAGGCTCTCCTCACCGGATACATTTCATTCTCAGAGATGCCAGCATGATATCTAGCCTCTGTCAACTCACATCCTTGATGAGGAGTACAAGCTTACTTCATTAATATATCTTAGTCTTCATCATTCATCACTATCCTTTCACTGCTAGCAAATGCAGCAGGTAAACTCCATCAATCTTCCCTACTCTGGGGTCTTTAATTTTCAGACATTGTAATATCACTTGGCCTGTCATTATACTAGGATGTACACCTCTAGAAAAGCTACCCCATGTCTTGTCTTGTTCTCACCAAAGAAAAGTTTGTTTAGGTAGCTTAATTTCAGGCTTTTGCAAAAGATATCACCCAGACAGGATATCTTCCAGCAAATGTTTACTCATAGAAATAACTTTAAAAGGTTGCACACATTAAACCAGTGACCTTCTGCATTACTAGCATAAACTAAACAAAACAAAAAAAAAAAAAGACAGTTTCTTTTTCAAACTATTTTTAAGTCAAATGTTGGTGATGACAGTGTTCCGTTGCCATAGAAGGATTGCAGCCTCACAGATCTGGCTTTATTACTAAAACTTGCAAAAACACGTTATAAGAAGGCATTTATATATCCCCACACATGGATGAGTCAGTGTGCTCATGTCATGTGAGCACAAGACAGGAACAAGGGTCCCCAGAGCTGCTAAACTCGCTTACTGTCTGACCTCGGGCAAGCATATGTAACCACTTGATTACAAGCACTCTTAAGCCTAAGTTACTCTTCTGTAGATCCACCACTAAAAAATACGTGATTCTCATGATTCTGTCTGGGAAGGTCCCCTTTCTTTATTTTGGGAAGGTCTGTTAAACGGCAGGCCTGGAGATTGTTGATGACAGTGCCAGATGAATCATCAGCCATTGTTTCTGAGAACAGTTTGCAAACAGCTCTGAGGACAGTCCAGCTCAGGCTCTTCCTGTTCCCTGGAGGTAAAGTCAGGCAAGAACTTACCCTGGGAACACAATGTATTCTGGGTTCCTGTGAAACAACTGCCCCTACCCACAGCATGCTTCATGGGTGAAGAGGTTGTTTGTAAGACAGCTGGAGACCAGACATCTACAGAGCTTTGAAGTGCATCGGGAGCTGAGCAGAAAGCCCATCGAGCACTGCTGTGAGATGGTAGTTCATATTTACTGTGTCACCTTTCTTGCCTATAAAGCAGACCGTGTGGATAGAGTTAAACAGGACTACAACAGATTGTGTGTTTGGGAGCTTCACTCAAGAAATGGATGATAACTCCCTAATACAACCATAAAGTCATAAATCTTTCAAGTAAATAAATGTAAAAAGATAGTTTTTCTCATCACTGTCCTCAGAAGCAGCCTGTCTCTGCAGGGCACCAGGCACTTCTAGTCAGATTGACAGTACAGTACAGCACAGCAGCCCTCAACAGAGAGGGAAAGCTTAACCCTACTTCTCGATAGTAGTTAATAGCTTTTCTCCTTCTTGACTGAAACAATTGATCCCTGTGTTTATTTCTCTCAGACATCAAAAATACAAGGGAAATCACTATTTGCATCTTTTGTGAAAGTCAGGTATGTAGAGCATAATCTCGCTTTTGAAGCCAACAGCCTCTTGCTATTTCCCTGCAGATGGTCATGAAACAAGGAAGAAAGGCTACATGTTTCAAACCTTGAGACATTAAGAGAGCCTTGAAGTCTTGAAGCCTTCCTTCGTGAAGGAAAACTAGATGAATTTGATACATGAGGAAGAATTAGGCAGGAGTGAATTTATGCATGAAAGAACTGAGATAGGGTTCAGCTAAAGCTCATTTCATCTACCTGCTCTGCCATACCTTCCTACATAATTTGGGCATAGCCCTACAATGTACCTCAGTTCTTCATCAGCAAAAGAAAATAAAAGTCCTCTCGTAATCTAAGGAGCAGTCAGGTTCAGTAATGGGAAATTAAACATATCATCCATAATTTGTCAAGGTGGAATGAGCAAAGCCAACAACATTAAAGCATTTACTGTTACTAAACCCTGTATGTGGCTAAAGTCAACAGCATTGGTATAGATGTTCATATTCTGTAATGTTTATAAAAATCAGTGCCATCAAAACCAAAACCATGCATAGCATCATGTTTCTTTCCAGTTTCAACCACAGTAGCATGAAGATTAGGACATGAGTCCCTAATAAGTTTGCTTACTGCAACTCTCTTGATAACTGTGTCTGGACACAGAAAATTTGAGGTGGAGTTACTACAGCTCAGGCCACTTCCTCTAATCTCATTTTATAGTGGATCCATACTAGCTTTCTGCATGTCAGAGAGTGTATTTTACAATCTTTACCTTTTTTGTGTAGGTGTTTACTTGCTTGTTGCTTAATTACCTGTGTAAGCTACCGTGGCACTCAGTCACACTGTTTCAAGACACTAGAGTACAAACGAAGTAGACTGATTGATATTTTGGTTACTCAGCCTTATTTTCTCCAACTAAGCAAGACTATTTTGAATGCACTTACTCTTTGCAGCACAGCTGTGAAAAAGTACCTCAGAGTGACAGGCAAGCAAGACTGCTGCTCTGGTCCTACCCCCAGGAGGTTCATGGGAGAGATCATCCCAAAGAATTCAGCACAACCTGTGTGCCTGCCTTGCTGCTTCTCACAGCTTTCACTGCCAAAACCAAAGAATGAAGCTTTTTGTTTCAGAGCTAGTTAGTGTGTCCATGAGCTTATCCCTGGAGAATTGTGCAGCTGCAGAGTGATATGGCTAGAGATGGGGAAGAGAAAAGTTTAGCTTAGCCTTGCCGCCCTGGGCAAAATTTGTTTATTAAAGCCAAACAAGAATTTGTACCTCTCATAAACCCACATTTTTTCTCTTTGCCAAAAGAGAACGATCACCCGCATCTCTCAGCAACAATTCCCTCAGTTAAAATGCCATCGAGCGTTCACTGTCTATTTACACTCTTTGATTAGGATCAGCAGTGTATTTTCTTAAAAGAAATAATACGTTTAGTGAAAAAATAATTTTTTTTCACACAAGTTGCAGTGTTATCTGAATGGATTATCCATGGTGTGCATTCTCCAGGCCTTGCCTTCCTCCATCACTCCTGGCCGCATTGCCACATCACCATCTCTTAATGGAGCACCGTTCATCCCCAGCCCCTTTCTGCCTGCTTAAAGCTGCCTCTGCTCTCTACAGGAATTTGCTCACCAGCATTTCCAAGGTGAGCGCACTAAATCTATCCTTACTGCCTAATTTATTTAACTTTTGTATAAGCCTTGATTTTGTTTTATTTGGGTTATTTTACCATTGCCATTATGCTGCATAATTGAGAGTTGATTATTTTGTGAAACTGGCAGCTGTGAGAGGTGTTGATTTAATACCCCAGAGACCTGTTTCCTTAAGTTTATCTGCAGTGAGGCTGAGTACAGGTAAGAGGAATGCAAACTGCCCACAGGAGCAGCTCTCCATGGCAATTTGGAGTGAAGCCCCTGAAGCAGACAAAGTCAGCCTCACTGCCCACTCAGTCCACAAAGCAGCACTACAATTAGAGGTCATTTCATCCAATAGGTGCCAAACCGGGACAGTATTGAAATGAACTAAAGAAGAAAAAGGCCATATAATTGGCTCACTTCTGGATAAGGAAAGAACAGAATATCCTAAGAGATGGCAAGTTATACCTAGATATACCTGGCAGTAACTGAGGTTGTCTTATAATCAAGCTGCAGTTGTTCAGAAAGATTGAAGTGCACAAGAGGAACTGGGACTGCTAATGCCTCTACAAAACCTGTTCTGTAAACTTCAAAGCTGTCAGTCTGGCACCTTCTAAGAGCCTACATTCATTGTATGATGACAAAATGTAAAAATTGGCTCATGGGTGTGGTTGTATAATAATGACAAATTTGAGTCTACAAGAATTCCTCACATCCCTTCACTAATGATCCCCAAATTTCTATGCAAAACAAAAATCGTCTCCCTGTTTCAACAAAGCTGATGCTAAAACACACCTGGCTGAGTCAGACTTAATTTTGGAACAAAACAAAACACCTTATCCACCCTAAAAGATAAACTAGCTTATTTAAAGAAAAACAGGAAAGTTGATTTATTAATAAGGATAATCAGAAGACTTTGTCAGAAGAAAAATTAGCCCAAATATTCTGAATAACGCACAAGAAGAGCAAAAGAGACTCTTATGTCTTGAATATGAGAAGAGAACAACTTCATCTACTTGTAGGTTCTGTAAATTACACCCCAAATTCCCCAGAAAAGCTGGGACTAGAATTTAAAGTCTACCTCCTCCGTGACTATCCACATGAAATATATGTATGCAGGAGTATACCGGCAGCTAAGCGCATAGCTGTCAATAAGTTATGATGTTAATATATTCCTACCCATCTAAACACCGGAAAGACGGGGGCTGGGCCAAAATGTGTATAAAATTTTATTATTATCTCTGTAACCGTTTCTAAGTAATTTGGCTCAAAGCTCCAGAAAAGCCCCCCAGCCCCACCTTTTCCAGTTCAGAAGGGTCCGTTTCCTTTTTCCCAGCAAACCACCGACGTTCTTCTCAAGAACAGCCTCTTAGATGCATGACATTAGTAACTATATATATCCAAATACCATCAATGCTCAGTCTCAGATCAGACAACTTGAATTTTTTTTTCAGTTGGATTCTAATTTCCTACCTAACCTTGCTTCTCTCAGTTTTGTCAATACTCTATTACCGTCATTTATACGCCTTTTAGAAAGCATGAATTTGCAGCCAAAATATCCCAGAAGTTTGCATCTTCTGGGAAATCCATGAGTTTGTAGCTCTTCATCCTTGGGAATAAGGAAAATGCCTAGGTCTTCTTGGATGAGGCAGTAAGGAGTTCATGGGCAATTTCCCTAAGTGAGGACATGGAACTTCTTATATCCAAGACAGAAAGCCAAGGCTTCTTCTTTCATTTCAATGTGTTCAATATTCATGACAGAAACTACAAATCTTTAAAGGAAACCATATTGTAGGTGTCGAAATCTCCTTGCAACAATTTGGTTTTATACACTCCAGTGTATAAATAATGGCTTTCAGGCCATTTGAAGACTGGCATTACTTTAATGAACTCCTTCAGTTTCATGGGTTTATTAAAAACTGTTAAATATATATGGGACACATGAACAATATTGCTTGAAGTCTGCCTTAACCTCAGAGCTCTAGCTTTCCCTAAACTACTCAGATCATCTGCTCGTTCTGGGTTTTCTACTATATTTTCTTCAGTTTGAAAAACTGTCCGTACAGAACATTTTGTTTGCTACATTAGAAAAAGTTAACTTTATTACCCTAAAACAATCTAAGTGATAATGCGAGAAGTGCCCATTGTGCTTCTTATAGAGGGATGTTAAATATGTGTAAATGCAGGTGCTTTTTTTCCCCCATGACAGTATTTTCCAGAACAGAGGAAAACATTTCAAGTCAGTAACTTCTCCAAAAAAATAAACCCACTATTTCAATAACGTTTCATTTTTTAGATGAAAACCAGCAAATTTCTGAGACGTATTTCCTCAGATAATAGGGATGCTAGACAGATACCTAGTCAATGATTTGAGCAGTAGAAAGTACTCAAGAGCTGTACACTGTAAGAAATAAGAATACTTTCTGTCTTCTGCTGACACTGACTTCAGACTTACTGAGAGGGCAGCTTTACTGAAACTTCTGCTTTGATTCTAGTGAAATTTAACTTTTCCATTCCCACTTTGGGTTCTTTTGTTGTTTGGTTTTGTTTGTTTGTTTTTAATTCATTTGAATCCCATTACCATCTTTTGTTTAGAAATCACTTAGGCCTAGGGTGCCTTGTAATAGCATGATCTTTCAGTCTTCAGTTTCTGTGGTTAAAAGTCTGTGACACTTGTACAATCGCATGGCTGCCTCTATCCATCTCCTACCACAGTTCCCCACATTAGGGTCGTGATTCATGCTCATTTCTTTATGGTTTGTTCATTTCACTAGTAAATACGATATTTAAGTTAAATCATCAACTATGCTAAGCCTTGAATTAGTGTATATTATAGAAAATCCCTGCCTTGAAGAGCTTCAATTTAAACAGAAAAGTTTGAAGGATGAAGTGGAGAAAGGGGCAGAGCCTGAGAGAATTTCAGCAATTTGCAGTCACAAGCCAGAACTTGATTTTCAGGGTTCTGTAATTCTTTTATTTCACTGTATCTCTCTACCCCTTTTATCAAGGCAAAGAATCATTCCAGCCAGAAATAGAAAGAAAATAGCAGGTTTTATTCTCAGGTTCTTATTTACTTGATGCCGCCACAACTAATGTTCAACAACAGAGGGTAAAGTAAAGAAGATTTTGATGATTTAATGTTAGAGTACCCTAAAAAGTCAAGTTTATAAAATGAGGCAATTCAACTTAAAAACAAAAATCAAAACTTTGTCTTAGAAATAAATTTAACACAAGTACAGGGTCTAGGATTTTTGCTTTTTATCCCCTACCATGTTCTTTGCTCTGAGTGCATTTTGCTCTTTATAGTTCCTTAAATATCTGTTGTGAGGTCTGTTATGCCACCTTTCCAACCTGAAGAAGGAAAAACTTCCCAGCAGCTAGCCTTCTCTTGGGAAAGGTGAAGTTTTTATAGATGATGAAAGCTGCTTGTTCTGAGGTTCAGCATGACAGACCATTTCAATAAATGCTGTGAGCATGTACCCAGGAACATTAGTTTTCATTTCCTCCTAACAATATTTCAATAGGTATTTGAAAGGAAATGTAGTGATTCAGAAAGTTAAATGTAATTCTCTTTACATCAGAAGAATCATGCCGGTGGAAATAAGCATTTTAGACGGAATGGTAGATTAAGAGTCAAAAAACCTGTCCCCAGTCAGCAAACAACTCACTGTGTGCATTTAAATAAGCCACTGAAAACCTCGGCCATGCTTTCCCTATATACCTATTTTTACTTAAAGAGTTATATCAAATACAGGTTTTTATGAAACTTAAGTGAGCTTTCCAAAGCTTTAAAGCTTTTTACATCTTCAGAGAAAAGATGCGTAAGTGTCAGATATTACTAACAGCTGTAATCAGAATAATGCAGCAGAGACACAAAATAATGCCATTCACCTGTAAGGTTTCATTATATCTTTAGTTACCTAGGCAGTAATCTATTATTCCTTCACACTCAAACTACCAAGAATCTTATCAAGTTTTTATGTGATTTAGTTTATGAAGTCTCCTTGCGAGTGAAAAAAGGGCCCTCATCTTTACTGTGTAAAGGTAGGATTAACACTATTAATTTAATAAATAAAAAGGTAGACTATATCCTATCCGTTGCCATCTATTTCTTTTAAAAGCTCCAAGAACTAAAATATTCTTCCGGTCCTTCTGTTACAACCAAGACAAAAGACAACTAAGTATGAGAAGTATTTTTGTGGCCTCAATACTGCCAAGTAGCATTTATCCTAGAGTTATCCACAATATTATTCTACTTCACTCCTATTAATTCACAATGTTTCCCTACAGTAAAATTCAGGTTTTTACATCAAAACATTCTGAATATATGTTGATAAGGTATACATACACTGAGAAAAACATTTTTATTGACATATTTAGTGGTAGACTTTTCTATTTAGTACTATAATTATTCAATGGCAAACGTGACAGAGTGTCTATTTTAAGGTGCTAGCAAGATTCTAATTTCACATGAAAAAAGTTAAAGTTCTACCTCTTCCCAACAAAATCAGATCATTTTCCTAAAACCCCCTTAAAATATCTTGCAATACATTGAAACATGCATGTACACACTTAACTTTAAGCAAGACGTATTTAGTCCAGCATAGAAACCTCAAAAGCCTGGATTTTCAAATGCACTTGTACAGAAACAAATTTCTTATGACAGCATTAGCTGAAGTGTCCCATTCTTGAAACACATACGCACAGGCATAATGCAAGTGCCTTATAGGTGTCTTCCACTTCTGACTTTCCACTGCCCTGTACCTCCTGTGACACTGACACAACTTAGGTGTGCGGTTACCATTTTCCAAGGGTGTATTGTTTGCATGTATCGTGTCTGTAAAAAGAATGGAGCAATGACAAATCACGTTCCTGTGTCCATGCTTCCAAACAGGACCATTACGACCGAGTGCAGCATAGCAACTCATAAGCGTACAGTTTCTTAAAGAAGTGTAGCTACAACTCATCTCTACATTGGTTCAGTCAGTGCTCATACACTGCTGTAATCAGCAGTAGGAGTAATTTGCCACGGTTTAAAAAAAAAAAAGTCAAAGCATTTTCAATGTTAATTTTCCCTGAGAACTAAGAAGCTTAACAGCAGCTAAGGCATAGCTAGTTTTATGATAAATGTAAAAGATAATGAGTTGAACAGTAATAACACTTAGCACTTACGTAGCTATGTGTACTTTCAAAGTGCTGTACACATACTGAATAACTCGTTTTAATTAAAAAAGCCTTGAAAAGATTAAAGCACCCTTGAAATAAGTGAGAAGTGTTGGTCATTACTTCAACAAGGGAAAGATATATCCCCCAAATACCTTTATGTCTGAAAACTATTAAGAAACTAACACAGCAACATAACTTAGGAAAAAATAATGCTTCACCACATATAATAAGCCTTCAGAAAAGAGTGAAACTACTTACACAAATAAAGCTGTAAGATCAAGCCCTAAATTATACGTCACAGCTTTTCCCTTTTTTCTCTTTTTCTTTATTACAGAGATTTCAACCTTTCAACATACCAGACAAAAAGTCCCACTGACTTTACTAGAAGTCCCTTAGTAATTTTTATGTGCTTTCTAAGTTGCTTGCCTTTCCTGAATTGTTCAGTTTCATGTCAGCAGTGGTACACATAGCTATAAACCAAAGAACTTTTTTTTTTTTTTGTGCAAAACCACACCTTACTATTTCTAAGAACAGGGCTGTTCTCAGCACTCCTGCCCTTAAGAAAAATGCTGCACTTCCCATCAGAGACCTTCATTTTGTTCCTTGTAAAAAGGAGGTGGCCAGTAAAAGGGCAGTATGCTTCACCAACTGAATTTCACAGCTTCATTTTACTTGGTTTTTTACACTTTGCTAGGAGCTGCTCCTCTAGGGTGACAGTTCCATACCTGACGCCATTCTCCCCATCATGCCAGCCAAATTGTCTGGGCTGCATGCGGCAAGCATGCAAGAGTGCACTTCAGTTTCTCACAGCTAAAGGCCATACCACCTTGTGTAAAAATTTTCCATCCCTTTTCCCATACAACAATTCACCCTTCCCTCTTCCTACACACTTTTTTGCTTTCATAACAAATCTGTCTGGACTTGGGATGTATCTCTCAGCTTTGCTTTTCATTTTCAAGCACACTAAATTTTAATCCATAAAGCATTAAACTCACAAACGCAATTTTTCTAGTGCAAAATCATTTTTGTATCTAACTGATCCTTGCAGTGCTACAATAATCCCAGCCTGTCATTGCTGCCTCTACTGAGAAGCAGGAAAAGATCCCTCTGGCTAGTGAACTCCATCAATTTTCCTAACCATTTTCAGCAATCTCTTCCAAAGATATTTTTTAATATAAATTTAAATAAAACATCCTTTCTGTTTCTCAGAGATATATCTGTTTCTTCTTAATGTGCTCTCAGAGGTCACTGGTAATACATGGACATCTGAATGTTTTAGCAGACATTCTGTAAGTGTTCAAGAGCAGTGAAATATTGATTTCTGGTCAGCAGATTTTATGAAAATGAACGTGGAATTACTGCCTGCATCTAAGACCCTATAAACTTGTCTATGGAAAAGGTAGGGAAGTGTACCACTTAGATATGTTATGTTCTCTTTGGAAAAGTTGGTACAAAAGAATCATAGAACCGTTTAGGTTGAAGGGGTCCTTAAAGATCATCTAGTTCCAACCTCCCTGCCATGGGCAGGGACACCTTCCAGTAGACCAGGTTGCTGAGAGCCCCATCCAACCTGGCCTGGAACACTTCCAGAGGTGGGACACCCACAACCTCTCTGGGAAACCTCCCAGTGGTTCCAGTGCCTCACCACCCTCACAGTTAAAACTGCTTTCTAATATCTAATCTAAACCTACCCTCTATCAGTCGGAAACCATCCTCCCTTGTCCTGTCACTATATGCCCTTGTAAAATTTCCCTGCCCATCTTTCTTGTAGGCTCCCTTCAGGTAATGAAGGCTGCAACCAGGTGACCCCAAAGTCTTCTCTTTTTCAGGCTAAACCATCCAAATTCTCTCAGCCTGTCCTTGTAGGAGAGGTGCTCCATCCTTCTAACTATGTTGGTGGCCCTCCTCTGGACTCACTTCAACAGGTCCATGTCCTTCCTGTGCTGGGGACCACAGAGCTGATTCAGCACACCAGGTGGGATCTCACCAGAGGGGAGTAGAGGGACAGAAGCCCATTCCTTGCCCTGCTGGCCAAGCTGCTTTTGATCCCAGGATACAATTGAATTTCTGGGCTCTGAGCACACATTGTCAAGTCATGTCCAGCCTCTCACCCACCAGCACTCCCAAGTCCTTCTCAGCAGGGCTGCTCTCGATCTGTTTATACCCAGCCTTTTGCATCCCCAGGAACTGGTGCTGGGGATTGCCCCAACTCAGGTGCTTGGTCTTGTTAAACCTCGTGAGGTTCCCAAGCCCACATTCTGAGCTGGTACAGGTCTCTCTGGATGACATCTCATTATTCAGGTGTATCAACCACACCCCTCAGCTTGTTGTCATGTGTACATTTTCTGAGGGTACACTCGATCCCTTTGCCTATATTAAATTACACTGGTCCCACCAGAGATCCCTGAGGGACACCATTTGTCACTGATGTACATCAGGACTCTGAGCTGTTGACCACAATCCTCTGAATGTGACCATCCAACCAATTCCCTATCCACCAAACAGTCCACCCAATCAAATCCATCTCTCTCCAATTTAGAGAGTAGTGGGCATGTAGTAGTGAGCAGTGCCCCATGCAGTGGGGCACCATATCCAGAGCTTTACAGAAGTCCAGATAAATGACATCTGTAGCCCCTCCACTGTCGACTGATGTAGTCAGTCCATCAGAGAAGGCCGCAGGGTTGGTAAGGCAGGACTTGCCATTGGTGAAGCTGTGCTGGCTGTCCTAAATCACCTCTCTGTCCTCCTTGTGCCTAAGCAGAGCTAGGAGGATTTCCTAGATCATGTTCCATGATCTTCTCAAGCACAGAGGTGACACGGACAGCTCAGCGGTTCCCAGGGTCCTCCTTTCTACTGTTTTTAAAGATTGGGACAATGATTTCCTTTTTCCAGCCACCTGGGGCTTCACCTGACTGACACGACTTTTCAAGTATCATATCAAGAAGACAGCAGAGTATAAATTAGAGGTGGCAGCACATGTAAACTAGAAGAATAGATACTAAAAACCAGTAATTTTTGATTACTTTTGTGAACCAAGATATGCTGTTTGTAATGTTGGGCAAAATTGGGTGAAAGTATTTGGTGGAATATCTTGTCTACATACGGTTAGGAGCAATTTTCATATGACCATAGCCTGAAGAAACTATCCAAGTTTTCAGTTCTGCTTCTTCCAGCACATGCAAAATGCCAAGGCTCTGGTCTTAAGCTTAACTCAGTCATTTTAGAGGACCAAAGCTTAAGCTCTGGAACACAACCTTTGAACAAGACAAAGATTTTTAAACAGATATTAGGAGTGAGAAAGGGGGGAAATATGACATATTCTAGTACTTTATGCTCCCAAATTGGAAACATGAATCCTTTTTGTCCAGTCCATGATCTGAAATGGACTTCCTGACAGATTCTCAGATGCCTCTATGTCTCACTGTCCCCATTTTACAACATGGGCAATGACTGATTCAAATCAGAGTTAGAAACAATACAAGTATTGCAATTACATTTTTTTGTCATGAAGGGGAGAAAAAGGGATCAAATTTATATAACAGTTTTGAGACAAGACAAAATATGTTAAACATTTTACACTAGATAAAATTGGCATTATCTGCATATTCTTCCTCTTTCACAGTCTCTAATGAAGGCCAGGTATGTTGCAAGTTTAGCATGTCTCCTCCAGGCACCTTAGGTTAAAACCACTATAGAGGGCTATAGATCCCCTCTGTCTCGGATGGCCTGTATGACCTTGAGTGAGCCAGAGCACATCTCAAGGAAAGAATTCCTTGTACAGAGGATCAAATTACAGCCATCAGACTCAAGTCCAGTTCTACTTTGTCTCTTCTAATTTTGCCCTTTGGACTCTAGTAATATTTAATACATTGATATTTCTGAGACACTTTTGTGTTATACCATTTCCAGCCATAAAGGCAGACAGTTCTGGTGGGGTCACAAGCAAATTAGAGCTGTCTCTTCAAGATGTATAAAGTTCAGCCACAGTTCACAGTCACAATGACTGTATTTTCCAAAGCATCCTGTTCAATGCAATAACATGAGCTTCATCAGCCAGCAACAAATAACAAGATGACACTGTGGATGTTATTTCTGAGAGGCAACGATAATTCACTAGCATTTGCGCAGATTACTGAGAACAGGTGTGCAGCAAAGTTGATTCCACTCATTTGTATTAATAAGTATATTAAGGTATTGTGTCTTATCACGTTAATTAATTAGAGTGGATTAAGTTAAGGAGTTGACCAGCAACTAATAAAAATTAATGAGGGACCATGCAGTAAAAGGTAATCCTTAATGCTGTATCAGGTAAGCGGTAAAAGAGGTAAGCAGGTAAGCAATATGTGAGCGAACTCCCACACCATGCTGGGAAGGCACTGTTAATCAGCTTTTTTAAAATATTTTAGGCATATTTAAAGGTATGAACCACAACAAAATCAACAAAACCTCCAATTTCAGGTCCTGCAGATGGGCAAAAGATGTAAGGAATGAATAAGCATTCCAGGAACCAGGAAGGACACAGCTAAACTAGCAAACCCGACTTCACACGTTTTGATTTCTTATGTCCCACTTGCTTACCTAGATAAATCCTTCACACAATCTAGAATATAAGAAGGTTAGCTCAAACTGTTTTAGGTAACAACAGTTCAAAGTAAGTCACTTTTGCTTGATGATTCTCTTCTCTTTTTTTTTTTTTTTTTTTTGCTACTACGTTAAAACTTCAGTTTTGAGTTATTGTCATGTACATCTACATAACACAAAATACTACTTTAGTAACGTGTCCCTTTGTGTTGAAATACCTGAATCACAGAAATTTACCTGCACATGCAAAGACCTATGCAGTCCACCCCATGCCAAAATAGGCTTGTTCTCTACAGTTATTCCAAAAGGATTGTCTCAAATTGGTAGAAATTTCAAGGCATGTAACTTCTGCCCCTTCTCTTGCAGAAGATTTGACAAACCTACAATTTCTAGAGTTCAAAAGGATTTAACCACCATATTTTCTTCTCAAAAGTTCACTCCAGGACACCTTAGTGTTGCTGAGGAATGCAAAATATGGCAGCAAGTTTTCCCCACTGTTTATACAGTTCAGTTACCTATAGATAGCTACATAGATTCACAGAGTGGTGGAGATCAAAGCTCATAAAGTCCAATCTCCCTGTTCAAAGCAGGGTCAGCTGAAGCAGACTGCTCCGAGCCTTCTCCAATGAGGTGTTGAATCTCCATGACAGAGACTCCACAACATCTCTTGTCAATCCATTCCACTATTTGACCACCTTCACAACAAAAAGGTTTTTTTCTCTGTTAAGTGGACTTTCCTGTGTTTCACTTTGCGTCTATTCCCTCTTCTCTTGTCACTGAGCAACTCTGAGAAGAGCCTACCTTCATAATCTTT
Organism: Callaeas wilsoni; assembly: GCA_013398955.1. Lineage (NCBI taxonomy): Eukaryota > Metazoa > Chordata > Aves > Passeriformes > Callaeidae > Callaeas > Callaeas wilsoni. Next base: position 66,959 of record VWPU01010326.1, read on the forward strand.
ACCTGCCCCCACCCATGTCAGGAACTGAACACATGAATATAGGTGACACTATGACCCGCATATGCACCCCTGAATTCTCTTCTCTGGGCTGAACAGTTCCAGCTCACTCAGAGTCTCCTAGGATAAGAAATCCTCTATTCCCTTAATGATCTTCATGGTCCTTGCTGGACTTGCTCCACCATGTCCATGTCCTCTTGTACTGGGAAGCCCAGTGCTGGCCAGAGCAGTCCATGAAGGGCCCCACCAATGCTGAGTAGAGAGGAAAATCCCCTCCTTTGGGCTGCTAGCAGCACTGTCTGTCATGCAGACCAGGAGGCTCTTAGTCTTCTGTGCTGCGAGAGCACATTATTGGCTTATGTTCAGCTTGGAGTCCACCAGGACACCCAGGTCTGTTTCTGTCAAGCTGCTTCCGAGACACCCAGAATTGCTGGTGCACGGGGCTAGGTTCTCCTCTAGGTGTAGGACATTGTACTTCCCATTGTCAAACTTCATGCAGCCCCAGACTCCAGACTGATGATGTCCCTCTGAACAGCACAACCATCTGATGTAATATCCCCACTGAATCTTCCTTTGGGCAAGGAATATGCATTGGACCGTGCAAGTCTATAACACAAATTCAGCTGAATTTTATCTGAGACCACACTTACCTTGGCCCAATTTTTGTTGCTCTACTGGCAGAGAAAGATCATTGCAAGGTTTTGCTAAATTATGCTAGACCTTGCAAAAGCCTATGATGAGGAGAAGGGCCCTGCTGATGTATATGCATCTTACACTTGCACTGGTATAAGTACCCATTTGTTAATTTTTTAATTCAGAATAACAAACCTCTCCTAAAAATGCACAGAAAGGGGAAAAAGCAAATTGTTTTTCAAAAGTTCAGGAAACTAGGAGAATGATGTGTGCTAATCATTGGCTCACTTTGTGTCTGTGAGTAAGCCTTTCATCTTCACCTCTCCCATTTTATACAAATATGAAAGCTGATGAGAAACAGCAATCTTACTTGAAAATTTATATTTAAAATCTCATTCCTTGAGCATCCTACCCATATCTTCCACTTCTACAAGTGTTCAAGTAATTTTCCCAATAGTGAATGCCTTTTAATTTTTTTAGCAGCCATATTTTCTTCAACATATTTGATTCATATTAAAGAAGCCACCTGCCTTTACTACTCAGCTCACTTGAGCAGCATGTTAATTACGCACACAATAGTCTTTTGCACCCACTGCACCCTGAAGGAAGTATAATCTGTTTGCATATTGGCAGCAAATGCGGTAGTGGTGGGCCAAGGGATTTATTACCAAATACATCCTACATGACAAATATCCAAAAGACACTCAGGTAGGGCCACTACAGACCAATCTTGGGGCTACTAAAGGGAAGCAACAAAGCAGCACCATAGATATAAGACAGAGAAGCTTCCCACACAAAGAAAAAAAATTAAAACCAACTATAAAATCAAAACCCTCAGGGTTCATATTGAAGAGGATGATTCAGCTTTTTTACCTCTTCAAAATACATAGGATTTATTATTTCTAAAGTACTTCAAACTGAAGAATCATAATTTTGTTATGAATCATTAATGCTATGTCCTGTGTAAATTCATGTTTTCTTGGAAGGCATTCATCCATTTACCACCCAGACTCAACTTTGCTTAATTTTAAAGACCGAACAACATACCAACTAGGACGTCATAATGAAAAAATACATTGTAATGATAGAATGAAATGGCTCAGACAGTATATACCAGATCCTGGTCAGGATGAATTTCATGGTGAATAAAGGACACAGTTTCAAAGGTATAGAAAGAACAAATAACAAAAGGCAACAAAGAACCTTATACTCTGAGGTCCTCGTTTACAAGACATATTATGCAAACATACTCTTTGCTCTTGGAGCTTAGGACCACATTACGTGACAGAGCATTCAAGGAACCTTCTGTGTTCCAGGATAATCATATGACCCAGACAGATACACAAAAGCCTCCATTTCAAATCACACTATAAATCCCACATGCATCTATGGTAAGCAACATCAGAATCACGATAGGAGAAACTATCAGGCTTTGCTTTCGGACCAAACCTATCAAAAGAGGCAACTGGAAAGCTAGAGACTGCCTGGGCAAGTAGATATGTTCCTAGGGCTGATTTAAATATGGTGTACATCCAGAGTTCACTGGGAATACCAGGTGGGGAGCCTACCGTCACCCTCAATGTCTTTCTTGCAGGAACATACCACTGAAGGGAAGTTATTTCAATCTCATTCTGCCATCGATACCTCTCAGTACAGTTTTCGTACCCCTTTTACTCCAGTGGGTTGCAGTTAAAATATCGTGTTGCAAGATCACATAAGGTCCTTATGTGTGCCGCTCTCCCGTGTTCAGCCTGCTGTCATAATTTAGCCAACAATAACAGCAACTGACAGCCACCACTTCATTTCTAGAATAGCAGCTTCCAAGCTTTTTTTTTTTTTTTCTGGAAATGTCTCTTTGGGCTCATTATATGCTTGTAGTTCTGAATTTCATTTTTGCAACTGAATTTCCAGTTGGCTCCTGACTTCTTGCATCATTGCTATGATCACAGGGTTTGGAACTGGCAAGTTCAGGAGTTCATCTCCAAATGTTCAGGGTCAGAAACAAAGAGATATCTGATAAAGACTTGGCAGAAATCTGAAATACTGGAAATATGAAGAAAGTAAGGATCCTGGCGTATGCTGACAAAAAGGTAAAGCCATAACAGCTCAGGAAGATTCCAAATTTCATCTGGAAATCCAAATTTCTAATATAACTGTGCCCTCTTGTCAGCACCTTGCAATCTCAGGATGAGTTAATTAATAAAAGCCATCCTATGTATTCACTTTGTTTGTGGAGAGGTAAATGATGTTCAGAGTTCAATACTCTGACCTGGCCCTTAAAAAGAAATATAAATAATAATCTGACTATGTTGGAAAACAACACTCTTGAACCAACCAGGTGTCTTCTTGGCACAGAAGCCCTTTCATGATAAAAATCAAGCTGGAATATTTGGGTGGGTTGGGTTTTTTTCCATTTTGTTTTAATAAGTCAGTATGACTGCAAGCCAAGATTAAACAGTGAGAAAGAGACAAAGTATTTTACCCAGCTTCACAGTGCCTTCAGGCTATGCCAGCTACAATACCTTTCAACACCATTCTCTGTCCCATTGTGAGGAACAAAAAACTAAAAAGCCTTTTTGGCAAAAGTGGCTGAGTCATTAAGGATAAAATAAATAGTTTTTAGAGGAAAAAAAAAAAGACAAGCCATGGTGAAACTACCTGCAGCTGACACCATCTGCTCTAAAAGAGTAGGGTCATTGAACGCCATAAAAAATATTTGAGGCAATTGTCTTCCAAAGGCAATCTCTGTTTTACTGTATTGTGCAGAAACACTGGCTTTTCTTTGAATACTCAGGCTTCTACAAAAGGTAGGCAAGCCAGACATTGTTCATACAGCCCTAAAGGATTTCCTTCTATCTCTGAAATGTGAAAAGCGTAGTGATCATGTTTACCAGAGGTGTTTCATTTTATCTGGGAATTAGGAAAATAGACTTTTAGGTAAAGAAAACCTTGTAGACTAAGTAAATTTTTTGTACTGACTTAACGTTATTTATGATAACGTTTTATTTCCCCAAAATTAATCAATCAGAGGATGGATGACTAAAACAAGCAACGACTAATTTCATGCAGTATGATTTACTTACTACAAGGAATTGTGAGTCAAGTTATAAGGTCTAATCCTAGCCTTGACAGGCTTTAGTTTATGTGTCTTACTAGTTGCTTCTTGTGGCCTCTCTATCCATTTATCTAAGTTTTCCTAGTGTAAAAATGGAAGATTAGTTTTCATTAACTACTGGATTTTTTTTATTGGTTTTAAATCACTGTTAAGTCCTTGGCTTTAACTCTGCCCCTTATTCTTCGGTTGCCTTTGGAGGCACAGAAGTCATTTCACCACTCACATGCAGGCACTCTTGTGCCTTTGTTTTAGAGATCTTATAGCCCTATTTCTCCTCACTGCTGTGGTTTCTCTTCACACAGCGTTTGTGCAGCACCTGATACAAAAGGAGCTTCATCTACAGCCATCACTACCATCACAGCCGCAACCGCCACAATAGCAAGAACAGTGTAAATCACCATGTAACTTACTGATCACTTGTAAAATATTTTCATAATTTTCACTGAATTTCTTCCTTCAGAGTCAACAGAAATAAAATGCTTAAGCAATTTTTTGATTGACAGGATAATTAAACTGAGATTAAAGGGAATTTTTATTCTTCTTTTAAAATTATCAGAATATATATACCATGTTCTGCTGCCAATGTGGTTCTCATCTATGTATCCTGTCTTACTGCTAAAATCTTTCTGATGTGGACAACAGTGATTGTTTAAATGGATATCATTAGTTTCTTGTGTTCAGTATAATTGAAGTTATTTTAATTAAGTCACTTGCATATGCATTGGTTAATGGCATAATTTTTTAGAGAATTCTCGCAGTGATAGAAAGAAGAACAGTAAAACAGGAGAGGGGGTGGAGAAGAAAACAGCCCAACACACATGGGAAACAAGCTCCAGGGCATTGTCTCTTCCCTGCCTAGGCACTTCATCATGATTTCTTGAGATTGTGCAGAGAGATAGCATCCCTCAGCCTGACAAGTCCTAAATTATTACATTTTTGCATTATTTATTTTTCTTTCCATGTGCCCAAATCACGACACAGGTGTGAGGGAGAGAGAGTCAGTGTATGTCTACGTACACAAACACAGTATTAATACTGTTATTCATAGTTGCATCATAGTAGTACTGGAGTTACAGAAAAATCAAAGTCCCTTCACCCATATTCACCAGGCCAAAAGTCTTAAATCCATAACCCACTGAAAGCAGGGAATATAAAGTGTTGGCTGAAGGAGGCTTGTGGCAAGACCAGGAACTAAGCCTAGATTTCTGGAGACTCATTCAGATGCTTTAACGATGACACTATTTAAGAGAAAAAATAAAGTCAAATAGGAAAGAAGGGTTAAGTATGATGCTGTGTGAACTCAAAGCGCTTAAGTGAAGGTCGCAGAGCTCAATACTTGAAGAAATTTAAGAGTAAGGATTCAGACTTTAGGATTAATTTTTTTCTAGGAGCTGGTTAGTCATGTATTTGTTGCTCATACATTAAAAGCTAACCAGCACTTTTAGGCTAAAGAAGAATTCTAATTCTGGATTAGAAAAAGTACAATTTCTCCCTTTGCGATGCAGGGGAAGATCATGCCAGAACTGAGCTTGAATCCAGCATCTGTGTATTTAATTTTCATCTTGAAAAAAAGAGACTATGTCATGCTGGAATTCCCATTTTAAGTGCACACTTTCTGCACTTAAAATGGGAATGATAGTATTTCTCTGTGTCACTAAGGTACTGGAAATGTATACATTTTTGAGACACAAAATTACTAATATAACTGGGACAAGCTCTCCACTGACAATATTTTTACAAATTTGAAGTTCTATACACATAATATAAAAGAGTAGTTCAGACGCCAGAGCACAAAAAAAAATAAACAAACTTGGGAATATAATGAAAAACAGTCAACACATGCATGCACCTTCCTTGTCCTCCTCACACTTCCCAAGGTCTCTGTAAAATAGTATGAAAACACACTCTTCAACTGTCAGCCCTTCACACGGAGAAAGCCTCTGGTAGTTTTTAAAGTCAGAAGAATACTATGTGGTTGAGAAAAATTTCAAAGCTCATAAGAACTCATTTAAAACTCATTTCTGTACCAGTATGTGAAAGAATTAACCTCTCAAAAAGTCAGTAAGATGTGCTCCTGCATATCCAAAGTCATTTAAATATGTTATTACACTTACTTGAACTCGTCAGGTTATTAGGAATATCTGGTATTGCAGATTACTGCCTATTGAGGGAGTCCACTGCTGAAGTTTCTGAAATAAAGATGAGATACAAAATATTTCCTGAACATACATGCTCTTTGTATATCTATAACTTTACTCTGGTATCTTATCTTGGGAAGGAAAAAAAATAAAAATATTTGAAAGGCAGTGCTTCTTTTCATTTAGTTAAGATATCAATTTTAATAAAATAAAACTGCTGTTACTTTTTGATAAAAGGCTTAAATAGCAAACTTGATGGAAGAAGCTAATGAAAACGTTATTTTCTTTACTTCTTCCTTCTAAACATCACAGGTCAAAGAGAACAAAGTTTATCTGCTGCTTAAATGCAGATGATATCTATTAAAGGTGGTTGTTGTCTCTACTGCTACTGACTAGAGCTTGGTTTTATTCTAGAATTTGTAACATCAGTCTAGTTTTCATACCAGTCTCTTCCATTAATTCCCTACAAAGCATTTTCTGAAAATTCCTATGCACACCTATTTCCCTTTCAGCAAACAGCCAGACCAAAATAGAAAATTATTACACTCACTGAAATGGAATCAAAATGTCATGTCTCAGTCAAAGCTGAGGAAATTGTATTGTTCTTCATTTGCAGTTAGAAACTAATTCCACAAACAATGACCAATTAATTACTTTCTATAATACTGCTGTGAAGCAGTGAAGATTGAAACAGAGGAACTGAAATTCAAAGCCTTGATGTCAGGGCAGGAATCTGTTAAGACATTTCCAGTTACCTCTCACTTTTACCTCCTGACCTTAAATTAGTGTCTGAAACAAGAGATGTTCTGTTTTCATCATCCACACCAATTTGCTTTTATTTTTGCTGTTAAGAGGACTGTATCCATAATTTTCAGAAGCAAGAGACAAAGCTATGTGAATTCATGGTCCTGCCTCCTTTTCGTTTTTTTCAATTTGCATTTAGTGCCTAAGGAATCCACATACAAAGCCCAGAGAGCTAATCACACAACAGTCAAAGGCCAAGCAATGCAGTTGCCAGTGTACACTTGTGTTCACAAATACTCATGTACACAGATACCTTTTACTGTATACATTGACTAAAGCCTTGTACACAGCAAAAGCAAAATAGACAGGAGTCCTTTAAACAACAACAAATAAACCAAACAAAACCACTAAGTAAGTTTGCCAATACTAAATTTGGAGGAGTTGTCGACTCCCCAGAAGGCCAAGAGGCCTTGCGGAGAGACCTGGATAAATTAGAGGGCTGGGAAATCACCAACTGTATGGAGTTTAAAGAATCTGGCGCAAAGGCCAGATTCTGCCCCTGGGATGGGGCAGCCCTGGATGTACAGACAGACTGGGGCATGAGATGTTGGAAAGCAGCACCATGGAAAGGGACCTGGGCATCCTGGCTGATAGCAAGCTGAGCATGAGCCAGCAGCCCCCTGGCAGCCAGGAGGGCCAAGCGTGTCCTGGGGTGNATCAGGCACAGCATTGCCGGCTGGGCAAGGGAGGGGATTGTCCTGCTCTGCTCTGCTCTGCACTGGGGCGGCCTCACCTCGAGTCCTGTGTGCAGTTTTGGGCAACATGATGTAAAAAAGACATTTAGGCATTTGAGAGCATCCAAAGGAGGGCAATGAAGATGGTGAAGGGCCTTTGAGGAGAAGAGACTTAGGGGAGACCTCATTGCAGTTACAACTTCCTCAAGAGGGGAAGAGGAGGGAGGGGCAGGCACTGATCTCTTCTCTGTGGTGAACAGTGACAGAACTCAAGAGAATGGCATGAAACTGAGTCAGAGGAGGTTTAGGTTGGATATTGGGAAGAGGTTATCCACCCAGAGGGTGGTTGGGCACTGGAACAGGCTCCTCAAGGAAGTGGTCACAACACCAAGCCTGATAGAGCTCAAGAAGCATTTAGACAATGCTCTCGGGCTCATGGTGTGACTCTTGGGGCTGTTCAGTGCAGGGCCAGGAGCTGGACTCAATGATCCTTGTGGGTCCCTTCCAACTCAGGATATTCTATGAATTTATGATTCTAGGAGTCAGTATTGTAGTCTTTTGGCTCATTCAGAAAGGACATCCTGCATTTTAGCATAGACACAGGTGACAAAATGGTGAAATAAATGCTCAGACAAGACAGGTAGAGACAGCAGCATGACAATAAAACAAGGTGCAAAGAGTAGACAATTTGCATAGCTAGTCTTTGAGCTCAGTGGCTCTCTTCCTGAGTAACAACTGTAGGTGAGTTAAACGAAGAAGTACCCTGAGGGCGAAGACAAGAATCTTGATTTTTAAGAAGTTGTGAAAAAAGAGGAAAACAAGTGGTGACATGGTCCAAAACCAACCAGAAATATATAAATAGCAACATTCTGACCCTTCTGCAAGGATGGGCTTGTGAGTACAGTGACAGAGAGAAGAAAGACAGCTGGTTAATATGATCTACCTGATTGACCAGTTTTAATGGTGTAGCCAAAACCTTAAAAACCTCTGACACAAAAATAAATAGGGACATGCTGGACTCCAGGTACTCAGAAATCACTTTCACCATAAAGCTGTCAATGTTTTGCCAAAGAAGTTGTTCATTGTAATGACTGCCACCTTGGCTCAAGTAAAATGACCTCAGCAGTGTCACAGCATCTATACACCCCGCAGAGAAGAATGATTTGCAGTGAAATACAGGCAGGATAAACTGGCAGCCCTCAAGGGGCTGATTATAATCCAGAGTGTGTAGTTCTGCAGTGTAAGCAGTACAGGACAGACCCTTTCATTCTGTTCTTGCTGTCGTGCGCTCTCGAATCTCCTGAGGCTCCCTGGCAACACTGTCTATGTTTGTTCTCAGTACAGGTGGCCCTTATACACATAGCTCCATGGAATATTCCCAGCAGTAATGACTACTTTCCCAAGAAAGGTGTGTGGAATCACATGTGAGCTTGACTTCAGCTGAGTTATTCGTGCATCAAAAGTTAAACACATGCAGAATCGTGTTTCCAAGTACTCAGTCCAGCTGAGTACCACAGTGTAGAGAAAAAGGCTCTGTTTGCAGCTCTCCAACTTCTGCAGTAGGAGGATAGGATACACAGTTCGTAAGAATTACCAGTGTCCCCTGTTTAATTTGGCCAAAATCAAAGCTCTTCTATCCACTCTATTATGAAAGGAAGCATATCTGGTTTTTGAAAGGAAGCTATTCTTTCATCTTATACCTGCAGGAAGCAGGAAACTGAAGACATTTGAGGTTTTTTCCCCTCAAAAATGTGATTTTCATAGACGGTATTACTGTCTCTTCTTCTCTCAAAAAAAAAGAAAAAAATCTAGTTTGATTTTCTTGTCTCCTCGACTCTTAAACTCACTCCAAAATTACTTTTTAAACACATGCTTTTTCAGGCCTGTGTTTAGCAGAAAATAAATGTTTAAATATTTGCTTTAAAATCAAAATTACCAAAGGATAATTGATTCTTGCTTATAAAAAAAGAACAATGTTAGAATAGTGAGTGCAACAAACAAAGCAAAAATCTCCGCATTTTCAGGTATTTAAAAACTTCAGACTAGCATATACATGGGAAAAAAAACAATTACAGAGCCACAACTGATCTTACCTGAGTGCCCATCCTGTCATTAACTTATGAGGGAATTCTATTATCTGGCAACCCAGAAGCTGTTTACATACTTCTGCAGTGCTCTGCTTTCTTTAGCGTGCAAACGAAGAGCAACCCTAAAGCTCCAAACTGAAACAAGCGCATAAGGAAATATTTCTGCTTTATTGTATCAGCCCTTTCAGCTTGTCACCACAGGTGGATGTGGAAAAGGTGGTAGAAGCAATGAAAAGATAACCTTTTCTTGGCAAGATATAACACTGCCAGATCCAAGGACAACACGAAATTAACTCAGGTCTATTTCTAGCCTGAAAAGCAAGCAAGTCCCAAACTCAGAGCATGTGCTCTTGTGCCTTGCCTGTTCATTTATCACATTGGAGTAATGTATTCGATCTGTCAATATTGCTGTTCCCTATTTTACTGTTACTAACCCCACTTCCTATCATCTCCCTATTTTCCACACTCAGATTGACTTCCAAAGTGCACTCCAGTTCTGCCTGAAGCATGACCTGCTTTGGCTGTAACCTTTACTCATCTGAAAAGCCATGGCTCACCATCCTTCCTCTTAGGAGACGTAATTACATGGACATACCTGGGAATTTTCTCTCTCTTGCTGCTTTACTCACAGTCCTCTTCAGAACACCAAAAATATCTGACAAAGTTCAACTATTTCCTATTCTCGCACTTGCACATTCATTTTCCTTTGTGCCAAAAACAACATTATGGATAGACATAAATTTTGCTTATAGTTCTGTTGGCTCTCTCCAAGTTTTCTGTAGTCACTTCTCGAGAGTTAATAATTTCCTTCACAAAGTCATTGGATAATACTGGATTTCATTCTCACCACAGCAAAATCCTATTAAAAACCTGATTATTCTATTTTCAGTGTTGACATAAGCAGAAATAGGAGCATTTGCATTTAAAATGGATGACCAAGAAAAAAAATAAGAAAACTTTTTTGCTTAATTTTGCTGTTCTTGGCAAAACGCACAGCTGTGACTCCCCAAATTCATGGGTTTAAGTTTTATTTTCTTTAAAAATACTTGAAAATTCATCTTGTTCTTTTTTCTTCACATTTATTTTAAGCCATAATACATTTAAGTATCACCAGATTCTATAGAAAACATAAATCTTCAAAGGAACCTCTGATGCTTGGTCATGAAGGGATTGGGGTGAAAAGAGAGCACTAACAGTTTATAGGATGTTGGAGATTTAACTTTATGTTTTTCGTTGGAATTAGGCAGATGGCCCTGCACACTGGGCTATACCTGCTCTGCAACTGCATTCACCTTCACTAGAAATTCTACTCTGGATCTACAACACCTTCCCAACAAAATTATTGCAGAATGTAGCAGAAGTCTGGAAAAGGTTTAGATTACAAATTAATCTGTAAAGTAATTTCTTCATCAGGGAGTGAAGCATCTCCATTAGGTGAATTCTAGATAATACATCAGAGGGAAATACATTGAAACTGCCATTAATATTTCTCCATAACTATTCCATATACAAAAGATTACAACACACAGGAGGTACATCATAACTTACATCTTCATCTTTTTGCTATGCCAGTGTGCTGTGCTGACAGAGTTGACTTTAATCCAACTCATTTAAATCTGCTGTGCCTGTTAAATCTTATCGTGAGACAAAGTTCACCATTCAGCCTTTTTCATAAAAGTACAGGATACTTTGAGAACCAGAGGAAATTAGTGAAGTGGCAGGAAAGATACACGGTACACAAGTATTTCAGAAAGCACTCAGAAGGGGAAGAGAATTCCTTTCCGGCTTGTAAGACCTAGGGTGAACACAAACCAGCTAACTACTGAAGTGCTCCAGGCCCTTCTGAAGCTCCACATAGCTGCAAGGTAGATAATCTGCTCTGGGTTAACTTTATGCAGGTATTCCTTGTCACATAGGAAAAGCTCAGCCAGCATGATGTAGAGCTTTGCCTACCTACCTCAGCAGCCATGGTTTGGTGGAGGCACAAAGCCAATTAAATATCAGAAAGATCTATGATACCTTCTGCACCATCAGTGAATACAAGACACTGCTTAATAAGTTTCTCTGATCATCTGGAAAACAAGTACAGGTTCATGCCAAAAAGACAATTGCTGAACTGAGCCCAGAGCTCTCCTCCCACTCTGATTTTATAGGTGCAAAGGTGAGAAGGATTAAATGGCCATGAGACCCAGGATGTCTTCTCAGGAATTGTTATCACCTGTTCTCTTTGAATAACAATGCTTCATTTGGCACATATAATTTCAATAAATAAAAAAACTCTTGTTACTCTGCTATTATTTTGTAACCTTTTACCTCACTGTTTATGGAAAGTCCACAATGATTACTTCTTTTTCTTCAAATCCTTCCCTCAACCCATTCTCTAACCTTCCTAAAGGCTAGCCCACCTGAGGGTTGTCAACGTTTTCTGGCACCCCAACACAACTCCATACTGCCTTTTCCTAGGTGGTCTTGGAAAATTTCCATTTTCTACCCAACAAGCAAACACAAGTTCCCATCAGTCTTGTCGTATTATGCCTCTTTTTGTAGGTCAAGCTGCTATCCCTGATCTCCAGCTTGTGGCTTTTGCCTACTTTTAGCTTTTAAGTCAAAGGGAAAGTGTGTTGTTTTGGATCTTGGACAGTTTCAAACTCACAGCTGATATTTAGCAAGATAGAAATAACAGTCTGCATTTTTATTGTATAATTACGGGAAGAATGCACACAAAAGGTCACAGTCTATTGCCCTACATCTTAGCTCAAGTCTTCAGCTGCCATAGGTTTGTAGAAGCCAGAATCAGCCTCACCCAAGGACAGTCTCTCTTACGAGGTCCAGTGGTTCACATCGAGTTCCAGACAGGACTCCATTCTGGAGCAGAGAAGTGCCTTTCTCTGAGTATTTCAGCACTTCCTCTTCTGTCTGGAACTTCTAAAACATCATAAAGAAGGAATGTAGCAGTGGCTGTGAAAGCCTGACTGAAGCTTTTTTACCTAAAAATTACTTGCTGTGTCAATGCTAGCTATATTTGCTGCTTTTCTTACAGCTCAGAGTGTTTGAAGATGTGGCTACATGACACCTCAAGAACTGGAAACAAATTTTTATTTTAAATCTTTGGGGGAGAAAAAGGGCCAAAAAACATTCCCCAAACCTAAGGTTCAAAAGACAATGAAAATTTCCCTTACTATTTTTGAATTACTATTTTGTGTAATGAAATAACATGGCCTTAAGTCATGCCAGAAGAGATTCAGATTAAATATTAGATAAAATAAGTTGCCCAGGGAAGTAATGGAGTCACCATCTCTTGAAGTGTTCAAAAGGTGTCTGGATGTGACACTCAGGGATGTAGTTTAGGGGTGATTATGGTTCTAAATTGATGGCTGGACTAGATGATCATGGGAATCTCTTCCAGCCTTAAAGTTTCTGTGATTCTGTGTTTTTTCAAGTGTCCACAGTCTTTGAGGACTGATGCATGAAGGCTGGGTGTTCTGAGCCAGCAAGGGTACACTTACTAGACAAACAGTTAAAATTATAAACACACACTGATGTAGGACTCCCTACTGCCATGGCCCACGTAGACCAAGGATGCACTTTTGCATTAGAATGGAAATTATCTCCATATGTCCTAAGACACTGACGACAACCAACTACGTGTGTGTGCATACATGCTTATCTGGACATGCTTATTTTCCATTTTCCGTTACAACTAAGTAATGGGTACATAATTTATATTTCCAATGGTGAAATATTATTGTTGCATTAGGAAATCCCAGAATGTCAGGAAAGTATGATGTAGAAATATCTGTACATTGGCCCTATTCTGATTCTTTTTGTAACCATATCTGGCCACTGTTAGAGGCATGACACTAAGCTAGTTGGACCTTTGATTTTAAAAAATATTTTCATCATTTCATTGCAAAAAATTATGTCATATGGTGAGCACTGAAACACATCCAGCCCTTATACAAGATGCTCCTGGGATGATCAGAGCAACAGTATCACTGCTTCTACATGGATACACCAGTACATAAAAATACCAGAAGGACTTGGATCTACTTAATTCAAATTATTTTTTAAATTGAAGAATGCTGTCATTGAATAGCTATACAATGTAATATGTAAGAGAGAATTACTTCCTCTTTACTTCTCCATTTGGGCAATATAGCACAGAGTATTTAGCCTGGATTTTGAGAATGGTTACAGTGTGTTAGATTTTGATTTTCTGAGAATGTTAAAAGGAAAAGAAATGAGGTTTCACATGAAAAGGACTGTCAGTTATTTCTAGTTCCTTGGGACATTCACAATTTATTTCAGACAGCAGAGAAATAGCTCTTTGCTCAGTACCTTTGAAAATTGTTAATACACCTAAGGATTCCAGCTGGACCTAATCTGAGTCACTAGTTAATGTGGTCATATCTGTTTGTATAAGTGGGAATGATCAGACCATCTCACATGTCGGATTCTGGTCTGCAGCACTTTATAGTATATTTCAAAAACAGTATTAAGCTTAGCTCTGTATATTTCAAAAACAGTATTAAGCTTAGCTCTATAGCTCCCCGACCTTTCTTTGAAGAATATTTGCAGAGATGAACAAATAACACAAAAAAGGCTTGTGATAATGGAACTTGTGGCAAATAGTACAGGGATGAAGCTGCAGGAAATACTCGTTTCACCCTCCTGTTGCATATTCCTCTAGCTGAAGCTCAAGAGAGGTGCAGAGGCAATCTGCTGACCAGTTGACATTCCCATATCAAGTTTCTTTTAAAAGGTATCACGTAGACCCATGCCAGTTGCTGCTGTCATGATTTTTTATAGTTCTCCTTCCAAAGCCAGATTGTTAATTCAAAAATCCTTGATTTTGATTAAAGTATAGAATTGTTTGACAAATATATTCATAAATTCAGAGGTAGGATTGCAGAACCTCAAACACTAAGCAGTAACTAAGAACTTTTAGATACCATTATCTACACTGATAGTCCATCCTTGTTAAATTACTGGAAGACTGTTAAGGTGTCTAATATATTTTATTGGCTTATGTGAAGATTTATTTCATGCCTAAGTGTAAACAAATATATTCATCTATACTGACTCTTCATTTTTAAAGATTCAGTCAAATATAACCTGCCTCTTGCAAATAGAATTTTTCTATTTTACATGTAACTTTTATATTTTTCATTCACAGAATTACGCTAGTAGTATAAAACTGAGAACACTTTCCACTGTACAAGGAGGGGAGAATTTACACACTCTTCATCTCATCACTGCTTCTTCACAATGTCCAGGTGGCTATAAAAATGCATATTTCTTTCTGTAGGCATTTAGACTTCAGGGCATTTCCCAATGTAATTTTATGCTAGTCTCAGAGTCAAGCATACATATTTTGAGGTACCTTTATAATGACTAACAAATCTCAGAGAGAAAAGGTGTACCTGTTGGCTCTCATGAGGATGACCAGCCTACTTCCATAAATCACTAAAGCTGAAAAATCCATTATTTGTAAGGAGTCTATCACTTTGATTATATACAACTTTCCTTAGAAAGCATAAAGATATAGTGTTCACTACT
Organism: Callaeas wilsoni; assembly: GCA_013398955.1. Classification (NCBI taxonomy): domain Eukaryota; kingdom Metazoa; phylum Chordata; class Aves; order Passeriformes; family Callaeidae; genus Callaeas; species Callaeas wilsoni. The sequence goes on from VWPU01010326.1 coordinate 81,966, forward strand.
TATACTTTTACAGACTTAAAAATTATCTCCGTGACTATTTTAGTGAGCCAGCTGCCAAACAGTTCACTGTTATGTAATTATGCTCTATTCCAGTTTAGTATTTACTTTTGTATGCATTTCTATGAAGACAGTGATTCATCAGTAACAGATTAAGTAGTGAGACAATATTTGTCAATTGTATCATACAGTAGGGACAGGATAAAAGAGAGGAAAATGCACTAAGATGCAGAATTCTGACCTGATTAATATAAAACTTCAGACAGGAACTGAAGTTCAAATGTGTGCTGGAAGTTAAGCTCTGAACAGAAAGAGAATATCTTACCAAAGTGTACCAGAAATCTCACAGGCTGTCTTAGGAAAGATTCAGCTCATAATTACAAAACCTCACAGAATCCTAATATTTCCACTTTCTTGATCTATCACACCTCTAATTCACATAAAACTAGCATCACGCTGCAGAATTAAGAGTCACATCAATGTACACTACTCTGGAAAATTGTATCCTTTTAAGTTTTTTACTCAATCAGAAAAAACATGAAAGCAGAATAGACCTGAAGTGGTTAAATAGAAGTGAAATGCCATTCTGCCCTGTTTTCCTGCCTTGGAAATGCTCTCTTCCAAATTCTGCTTGAGCACGCTGCCCTTAACAAAGTCTCTGAAATACAGAACTGAGGTTATAAGAACATCCTCATTTGCATCCCAGAACAGGCCTTACTAGCTGCCATCACTCTTCCACTTTCAACTGAAAACACTAGCTTTTTCCTTGCCTCTCCCTCTGGAATATTTTAATTCCATGGCTATGTTATTTAACTTGGTAAAGCATTTGTTTGGGAAAGTACATGGAATGAAAGACATTACAGAAGTTAACATTCTATCCTATTGCCTCATACTTCTCTGAATAGATAATATCATTGACACAAATGGCTGGACAAAAAAAAAGTCATGAGAACTGAAGATGTGTGGGCACTGAAATATTTCAAGAATTGAATAATACTTTCCTTTCTCTGTTTAGTCTGACAGACAACAATGTGTCTTGAACACTTTGGGACTGAATGATGGAGAAGATGAAAAAGACATTTGAGAAATGCTTTTCTTATTCCAAATGCTTCACTTTGCCTTTCAAGAGTGTGTCCAAATTGGGCATAATGTTTCTTTTACTAAGGGCAATGTATAAGCCACGTAAATAGTCCTAGTTACAATCTAGTTCCATCCTTTCTGCCCTGCAAATAATGACTGCAAGTTTAAACTGGTCTTTGGTTCTGCAGGAAATGTTATTTTATTATAACTTCTAATTGTGAATTACAATTATATTTGTAATTGGAGAAGCCTGTGGTTTTTCTTAGCATGAGGAAATCTCTAGCATTTCTAGTAGCCAAAAACCTTCAGGCTTCTAGGAAATGTCCAGATTTCTTTAACAATGCAAGCTAGGGCCGGAATATGAAACTCCTCCTTGAATGAAGACAGCAAGATCCTGCTCACAACAGAGAAGAGTTTGCCAGTGTAACTTTCTCAAAGCTGAACTCTTAATTTTGTGGAAGTTCGTGAAATAAGAAGGTAAACATTTTATTTATATTTGTTTGCTGCAGGCCTGGTCTTCTCCAGCGCAGACCATGCTCTTCTGACTGTGGGCAGTGGGAGTACACGGTCCCCTCAGTGCCCAGGAGCTCAGCAGCTGCCTGCAGCACCTCATGCACCAGCTTTCCTCCACAGACTGCCTGCTAGGGGAGCCAAGGGCAGAAGGTGTGGGTCTTTTTCTCACTCATTGAAGATACACAGAGAAGCAGCCAAAATGACACACAGAAATGACACTTTACCAGCTGAAAGTACAGCAACAGTGGCTGGAGATTAGTCATTGATGGATCTACTAGATTAAAATCTCTATCCTCTGTACCCATGTAGCAACCTACTTTAAACCTATTTTAGCATTATATTACACTTTTTTTAGCATTTTTTATCTAAAGATAACACACTCCATTCTAACAATGATTTGTGTAATGATGTGTGCAAACTCACAAAGATTGAAGGACTTTGAATTAGTTAAAATCTCATATTTTTCATATGTAATATTTACCTGAGTCACACTGAAACTGATATCTTCAGTTTCTCACCAGCTTAAGAGTACAAACAAATGTTTTTGGAATACTCGTTTTCTGTGTTGCCTCTAAAAGCATCTTTCCTGAGCGTGCAGATTCTGAATGAAATTGATACTAGCAGTGCCATCAGCTAGCCTAGAGAGATCCAGATGGATGGGCTGCTCCGAAACCTCATTGTCCAGAAAACCTGAAGGGATGCCCCATGAGAAGGAATCTGGAAGTCACAGGAAACCTGCTAGAGACAGCAGTCTTAAGGTTCTCTGCCTATCTGAACCAAGGACTTTCAGACACATTATAGTCAATTTTAAGGAAAACTCCTCATAGAACAGGCAAATTTTAAGACTAAGAAATGAGAAATGCCTGAAAAAAAAAAAAGTGAATTTAAGTGTCAGGACAAATATATTTTGTCCTTGATAGGTCATTTATTACACTGCAAAGAAGGACTTGGGCGTACTGGTGAGTGAGAAACTGGGCACGAGCAAACAGTGTGCACTTGCAGCCCAGAAAGCCAACCGTATCCTGGGCTGCATCAAAAGAACCCTGACCAGCAGGGCGAGGGACGTGATTCTGTCTCTATTCCACTCTCATGAGACCCCACCTGGAGTGCTGCATTCAGCTCTGGATCCTCAGCACAGGAAAGACGTGGACCTGTTGGAGCAAGTCCAGAGGAGAGCCACAAAAATGAAGCACCTCTCTTGTGAGGATGGGCTGGAAGAGCTGGGGTTTGGGAAGACCTTACCACAGTCTTTCAGTAGTTAAATGGGGTTTATAAGAACGATGAGGACAGCTTTCTAGTAAGGCCTGTTGCAGAGGGTTTTTAAATTAAAAGATTCATAAAGTAAATTCGGACTAGATATAAGGAAGAATTTTTTATGAGAGTGGTGAAACCATGGAACAGGTTGCCCAGAGAAATTGTGGATGCCCTGCTCCTGGAATCAAGGTCAGGTTGGTTGGTGTTCATTTCAGAGGCAGTTGGACTAGGTGACCGTTAAACATCCCTTCCAACCCCAGATATTCTATGAGTCCATACTCTTAGCAGATCTTCCACATCAAAAATGTTACAGAAGCCAAAAACACTACAAGTTATTCTAAGAATCCACCTTCAGTTTGGCTAAGACTAATTTTCTAACACCCTACAATATATCTCAAGGATGTGACTATTTCACAATACCTTTTTTTGTAATTGCAAGAGTTACACGGAAACGCACATCACCTTGCTTGAGATGTCTGAAAAAACAGCTGTTTTTCCTTTGCAGTGCAGCATGAAACAGGGACTGAGTGAGTCAAGTTATAGAAATTTTCCTTTCTAATAAAATTGAGGTTAGACATGGAAAATTATCACATGAACAAATGAGAGCTTGAAGCTTAATAGAAACATTTCAAAGACCTCAGGGAATTTGGCTATCCTATTCCTGAAGAAAAGTGGCTAAAAATAAAATAATACAATTGTATTTTCTTATGACCCAATTTATAGTTGTTTTAAATTGTTTAAAAATCCACAGGTAAATCCTATTTTTAAACAAAGATATTTCTAAAAACTTTAGACAGTTACGATATTATAGACACTATTGTTACTTGCTACATGTGATCAGTTTTAAGTAGACTATACTTTGTTTTGATATGCCCATGTACATTTCTGACACATTAAAAGCAATTATTACAATCATTATCTCTGATGTTTCAGCAGCATTTGCAGATTTTATAAGAAATATAGTGTTTTAATTTAAGGAGCATTTTGTCCCCCAGAAGAAAATTGTTTGCTTTAAGGCAGGGACTTATAAAACAACAAATCTAACACTTTTTTTCCTGTCTGCTGCCCTAGCTCCACAGCAAGCCATGAAAGGACTGTGCCCTGGAACAGGGAAGACCCTACATACAGCTTGTGCTTTAGTGGTGGCATAGGCCTGCCTGGTAGATCCAAAAAGCCTTTTCCAAGCTTCCAATGCTGTAAGTCTTGGCTTCATAGTAGGAGCCTGAGACCCCTTCCAGCAGGGTGGCAAAGCCCAGTCAGGCTGCAGACATGGAGTGTGCAGCCCTAGCCTGGAAATGCTCCTGTAGCTACCTAACCCAGAGCTGCAGATGCTGCCTGGCAGCGTTAAATCTGGCCAGGTTCAGAATCCAGGTCAGGCTCAAATTCTCTGAAAGTTTGTTAAAAATGAGACGTTTTGGACAGCACATTAAAGATTCAACAAAAAAGCATTTTTAAAGTAAATTCTTTTACTGTGCAATTCACAACAAATACCAACTGTGAGTTAGCTCATTACATAAACAGCAAAGGACTGAATTTTGGCTACCTTCAGTAACTCAGTCAATTGCTCTTTCTAAGGAGAATATCAGTCTCTAGTGAGATGCTAATTAAGCTTCTTGTTTCTCTTGATACCTATGTGAGTGTTATCATATTATCAAATTTTTTTTTTTACAGTCACTAATAGGTATTCTCACAAAAGCCCCTAACACAGGAAAACAATTATCCCCATTTTGAAGCCAAAGTATAAAACACTGGCTGTAATGTACATGGTTGGTACAGGGTATTTGTGGATGCACCAGGGCATTAACCTGATTTTTGTGTTCCTACTCCAATCTGTTTCGCTGACCTTAGAACTTCTGTTTCCATCTTTTTTTCCCCTTACTGCAACAGTACAGTCTCAATGCTACATTTCTGTCTTTCAGCTGCATCTATTTAATTATGAGTCAGTATCCCAAGAGAAGAACAAAGTGATTATACTGCAATGTGAATTTTCAGAATGTTTATCTGGTTATAGATATATGAATGAAAATAATGTTTGAGCATATAAATAGAAAATTAGTGCTTTATTGTGGCTTCTTTGAAAGCCTGGAATGCATCTCAGAAGACAGAAACGGAAACCAAAAAAAGTCTTTATTCCAGCTGATAAATGTTTGTTCTCTCAATTTTTAAATCCATGGCAGAGAAGGCTAATGAAACAAGCCTATCAGCAGTGGTTAAATGTATTAATTTAACTTTTATTTTGAACATAAGAATACTTTTTTTAAAAAAATCCAAAATCGGGATTTTAAGGTGTTTAATTAATCAGCATACAGATGAAAATAGGTAAGAATTACAAGTGTTATATGCTGAATTATTCTGAGAATGAATATTATATTTCTTTTTTTTTACCAGAAACATTACATTTTTTTCTTCTGTTAGCTGAATGTGGATTTTGAAATGGACTCAATTCCTACAGAGCTGCTTTTGAGGGTCAGAAAAATAGAAACTATGGCCTCAGACCATCTTCTTGCATTACACAGTGATTCCCCAACAGATAAAGAGCCACCCTGAGGGACTTTCCAGACTCTTTTCCTGTGATTGTGCATTCAGTTATCCCATACACCACTAGCAGTATCTCCAAAACCTAGAAAAGTTTATCCTCATTCTTAGTTTGAGACTAGAGGTATACAGAGGACATCCAGAAAAGAGAAAAAGCCAAAGAGCTGAGGCAGGTCTGACATGACTTTGTACGTATTTGCACTTTAGTAACTTCAGTACAAGTTTAATTCCCAATTCTAGTCACCCAGAGCCTTTTGGGGGAACAAGGACATCGTTGTCACGTGGAGTGTTTATGGAGCTCCAGCCCCATCCCATCCTTCCTCAGTGACCCTCAGTGCTCCACTGGCCTGTGATGCAGATAGGACATTTAGAAGCAGAACCTTTTGTTCTAGGAGAGGAAAGGCTACAGTAAGTCCTAATCCTTTGTTTTTGGCATCACAAGAGTATCCACAGCAACTAAATGTGATGTGATACAGAAAGGAATGTGACTTCAAGTGCCAGCAGCTGGTGAATGCCTGAGGTGCAAAAATCCTGTTGTCATGTGGATACCCCCAGCAATGCCATATGCATGAAGCAAATGAAATACAAACATCTGAAATACGAACTGAAAAAAGTTGAAGTTTTGGCAAGTGTTATTTCTGCCTCAGACTTTAGTCTTTAGTCACTTTAGTCACCAACAAAATACTTTGAGTGAGCCAAAGATGGCAAATAAGTCCTCAAGGCACCTCTGTCGGTCACTGGACGGCTATCTATTTAAAAGTTCAGTAGGAAATATAAGTAACTACATCAAATTTCTGCACTTCCCATTGTGTTTTCAGAGTTCATTTATTATCCGTGTTGAATAAACAATACAGATGAGAAAACCAAGGGTAAACCCAAAGTGTGGAGAGCAGTAAACTGCTTACAAGTTGGCCCTAGAACTTTGGATTTGGGAAAGTTCTTTTCCCAGACTCACCTCAGATTTGCCTTAAGAGTATGACAAAGACCTTTTTGTTGTGTCTTTAGAATACCTAGCACAATGAGGCCCTGATCCATGACTGCAGCCTCTGGGCACTGCCACAGTACAAACAAATAACAATAGCTTGCAGCCAAAGACATGGCTGAGAATTGCTTAGTAGGCAAGCAAGCTTCTTATAGAAGTGTGTGCTCTGAGCACTTGCTCAGTTCACACAGCCTGGGTTTTCAGAGCACTCTTTGTTGGAAAAAGCAACTGTTGGAAATATCCTCTTGACCCTGAATCAGGGCCAAGAAGATAGAAGATATTAGAGCCACTTTTCTGTACATATTACATCACTGAAAGAGTCTTCCAGGATGTGGGTTTGGTGAGTGTTTGACCAAGGCCCGCTCCAATGTCACAGCACTTGTGTGAAACACCCATGAAGCAAACATACAGTAGTAAATAATTACACTACACATCTACCTATTTATGTAGTGCATAAATAGACACAACTGGAAAAAAAAAATCTGCTGTTCCAGGCATTGGGCTGGTACACTGAAAACATGTACCTGTTTCCTGGCTCTAGCATAGATATTTGCATGCCCTTTGGCAATTCACATCTTTCTTTTCCCCCTTGAAACAAAAGGAAAACAAAAATACTTCTCCTGCCTCACAGGCATCATAAAGCTTTCCAAGCACTCTTAAACATTCAGATGCCGTGTGATGAAGTCAGGGAGATATGTAGAAATTTAGGTAAGTCCATCACTGAATTTGGGGTGAGAACTCAAGTTGAAGTTATACAGAAAGTAAATCTCAGGTTGCATTGCTTCCACTGCATTTTTTCACCTAAATATGGATGGGTCTGGCTTCAAAAACATTACAGCCTTTCAGTAATTCCCCAGCTCCACTGAATTTTGTATTTCTTCAATAGTTAGAAAACAGTGCCAGTTTTAATGTGTACAGATTTTGTGAAAGCTGAGCAATAATCCTGACTTTTGAAATATATGGCTCTCTTTCTGCATCTAGGTCTGTGACCGCAGGGAGAATACCCAACATACATTTTCCAGATCATTAGACATATTACACACCAAGGGTAACACAAGATTTTTTTAGTTAAGTGATATCAGTAAAGCTCCTTTCTGGAGTGCTTTCGCTACTGAGTGTGAGCCAACACAGACAGTGTAGGGCTGCACTCTAGTTTTGTCAGTTTTTCATATGAATAAAACTCTGTCTTGACATTATATTTTAGACCATGACACTTGTTTATTTCTATCGAGAACAAAGTCTGTAGACAAAGTCAATATATTTTATCAGATTAACTAGCAGCCAAGTTTTCAGGCACACAGGTCATTCTTCCTGACTCTTTTTTCATTCTCTGCCATCATAGGCCTCACCTGACAGTAATTTCTTACAGACAAAAAAAGACTTCTCAAGAAAGTCTGTCCCCATTGCTGCACCTGCCATCCACTGGGACAAAAAGATGAAAACATGGCAAACATAACTTCCCTATGAAAGAACCAGAGAAATGCTGAGATACAAGTGGGCCAGCCTGTCTGATGGTGCACACAGGCTGAGCTGCATAATGGGGTAGCACCATCCTTGCTCTAAGCACTGTTTTTCAATTTCTTGCACAAGAAATTTCTCATGTGAAAATCTATGAGCCTGGTTTATTCTGTTACCTCATAAATCAAGAATTTCTTTAAGGCATATGGATATATACAAAACATATTTTTCCTCTCTTACCAAAAGACACCAAAGCTGTAGTTTTATTCCCAATAGTTAGCTGTTTTCCCACCCATGCAGCAGTTCTTCCTGTCTCCCAATTATTTCTTTCACAGTGGAGATATCCTGACTGATTTTGGGGGGGTATCTTGCCTTCCTCTGCACTTCTCCCTGTAATTTCTGTTCTGCAGAGAACAATTCAGGTGTTTTCAGAATGTTCAGGCAGCATATGGGGACCCTGCTTATCAGCAGAGTTACATCCAGCCACATAGGTGATGGGTGGTGGTGGAAGTGGGGAGTTGCAATGGTACTCCTTTTATGTAGGGAGAGCCGCCCCACTGGGCAGCAGAAATTTCTGGCAGCATTTGTGCCTCTCATACTAGAGGCAGGAGAAAAACGTACAGGAGGAAAGTAAGGATCCAACCTGTCTCTTGAATATAGAATTGAAGGGAACTATGTCTTCCATATAATCATAGGGGTAACGACTGGCGCAAAATGCAGACATTTAGTGGGAGAATTACAGTATAAGAGCAGCTTTAGCAGTTTAAAAGACACAGCACCATTAATGATTTTTTTTCAGTCAGACCCAATTACAACTGTTTACAGAGTCCTTTCTCTTTCCCTCAGAGGCTTTGGCTGAATTCCCATTATTTCCGGGACCAAACCCAATTATGCCACTGACCACAGCATTCTGACTGCTTATTGCAATTCCATGGCAAGGGCAGGGAACTCCCAGAAACAAGAAAGAGATTGATTTGCTCCACACTGTACCTGGAAACAGCTTCCAAAGCAATATGTTATGCCAAATAACTATGCCTCAGAGTAGCCAATTAATTTGTGCAATTCTAGATTAAAACTAAGACTATTCCTTATCTTTTCTTTTCAAAAAGCATTTTTTTCCAGGTAAAAAATATTGGCAGAGTTTCCCCTTGGCTGAAATTTCAGAGGTCTGTATTTCTGTCAACACAGTGCTAGCAGGCAATTAAAAGGTGGTGAGTCGGGGGGAAAAGGGTGTTAGGGTTGAAGTAGGATATAAAAGGTTAAACTTACAAAGCACTTGTACATACCAGGGAAACCATCAGTTCTTAGAAAAAGCCCATGTTATCCCAGGTCTGACCCATCTCAGCAAATGTGCTTCCTCACACTGGCAAACAAAACATGTTTGAAATGCACTGCAAGATGATTTATTGACATATTCCATACCATCATTTCAGTTTATATCAGCATTCAGACAGGCTGATCTCTTCTGCTCAAGATTGTTATCAGCTGTTCTGTCATTACAGAGTACCATAAGATATTAGCAACAAAGGAAAAATACACAGGACAGAATAGAAATTCTCCCTTGAAAAAAAACACTTGAGAGTTCTATGTGAGTATAAGGCAGTTCAGTAAGCACAGAGCAAGCACAGCAGAATGGGACAGCTGCAGAAGGAATGCTCTGTGGAACAGATAACATTTCAGAAGGACTTAGTCACAACAAAGTGAGGTGAGAGTTGTAAGAACTAGCATTTCTAAGTGAGCCCTTTGGCAAACTCTGAAAAGAAGACACTTTGAGGGACTAGGTTATGAGAAATGCAACTACTGGCTAAAATTAACCCAAGTATGTGCAAGCCAATAGGAAAGTAATTTTAGTTTTTGTGCAATGTATAAGATATGCATAAAGGTCTTCAAGTACATAGGGCAAGTATGGGAACATTTCATAGTTTTCAACTCTTCTAATTGGATTAAAGAAAACGTCATCACATTAAACATGTAAGCTTTTCAGATGGGTAAAATAAAGGGCATTTGCCAATTAACCATGTCGGGGACTGAAGTTAACTTTGTGATTTACCTTACAAGGCACAGCACTTTTGGGAAACTATTACCGTCACAAAGATGGTCAAGGCTTCACGACCAACTGCAGCATCTCAAAGTCTAGTGTCATCACACAATTCTGATTTTTCTCATCTTGAAAGCTGGTCTAACAAAGTTAAATAAGAAGACAGAAGCAGACAATATCCTCTCTTCCACGACTATGTTCCAAGGAAGTTTTAAACTGTAACTGGAGTATGCACTCTCTTCCACTGGGTTTTTGGGGGATTTTTTTTGGTATTTGTTGGGTTTTTTGTTTGTATGGTTGGGGTTTTTTTAGTTTTAAAATCTCATTTTACTCACCTCCTCCTATTCTCGTCTGGACTCAGAAGTCAATACCTTGCACAGTCCTCCTAGATCTGGACATCATAAAACAATTCTGTCAGCCCAGTCTGGGATTCAGAGCTGAATTTCTTGGAAGTCTAGGCCGTGAAGGCCTAATGCTTCAACAATTAATCATTTTTTTCCCAGAGATTAGGAAATCCTCTGAAGAACCCTAATCCAACTAAACACTTAAGTAGGTGCCCTACTTTCAACATGAGTCTCCTTTGTTGAGTGGAACAAAGAAATACACAGGAGAGTATATTTGAAGGCCAGAAAGAAAACCTGAAAGATGAGGCAGGAATAAGGTACAAGACTCTGATTCCTACTTGCACATGAAAAGTATTCATTCAGTACAAGTTTCTCAAATTACTTCATTTATAAGCAGCACTGAAAAGAAAATGTATAAATGCACAATAACTTTCTATTGGCTCTTGGACGTAGTTGGACTGGATCTCACAGAAATCTGAGAAGAACAAAGCCGGTCATTCTTTGATGAATTCTCACCTTTTTCCAAAGGGAAGCCACAGTTTATATAAATAATAGAGATTTATTTTCTCTGGCCTGATTTTGAGGATTTTTAGTAGGCACAGGAATATTGTCATCATTGTAATCAACCGTGACAGCAGCACACCAGTTCACTGGTAATGTTACTGAGGTACCAAGCTGCTATAGCCTAAAGTACAGTACTGCTTATCTGGATGGGCTTGTGCATTCCACCATTACACAATATGTGGCCAAGTATTTTGTCACATGGAAACTGCTTGAGATGGTAAAATATAAATGCCCCTTCTCACAGCTGCAGAGAACTCTATTTGCTGCACTCTACACTTGTTCCTAAGCAAAAATCAAGCTCTTCATGCTATAACACTCCCCCAAGTGACTATCTGTAAGTGATAAGTCTTACTTTTATCTGCTTTCTCCACATCTGTGCTCCTATCATTTTCTTTTCTCTCTCTGTGACCTGCCTTTCCTTGTCTTTCTGGTCTTCTTCATCAGTCCTTTTTGCTTCAGTTAAAAGCAAAGAAATATACATTTTTCCTTTCTTCAAGTTGAGCTTTTGCACATTTTGTGACCAGAGACTCTGGCTAAAGCAACATCCATGTGCCTCCATAGCTGCAAGGCCAAATACTTCAAAAAGAATTTGAAAAGGAACGATTAACTGTTGTGGTTTAGGAATGGTATTCCTCAATTTAGAGCTCCCAGTGAAACATTCCAAACCATGCACTGCTCATTCACTCTCCACCTCCCCTTCCTCCTCCCCCTGTGGTTGGCTGGAGAGGAGAATTGGAGGCACAAAAGGTAAAGATCACCGGTTAAGAGTAATTGACTGGAAACATCAATGAGATACAAAAATGAACAGTCACAACAACAATATTAATAACAGAGTGTACAAGAGAGGCGAACAATTAACACACAAGTGCTCACTAGGTGGAAATTGGCAATACCTAACCACTCCTCCACGCTTCCTGGGTGGAAAGGACCCCTTCCTAACCACCCCCTGCACATGGTATGAGGTTGTATAGAATAACCTCAGGGTCCTAAACATGCTGCTCCTGGCTACTGCAAAATTTAACCTTGTCCTGGCTGGAACCAGGACACAGATGAAGAAGAGATGCATCTTTCCAACTCAAGGGCAGTGGTTACTAGCTCATAGACAGATACTAGCAGTGTCAATCGCTTTATGTACCTTCTGTTCTTTACACAGTATTATAAAATTGTGTATATTACTAATATCAATGGCTTTGTTGTTGTTGTTGTTGTTTAGGTTGCAATATTTTAGGGATGTTTACTCCTAACTTTTTCTCTCATCCATTGCTCTAGTGCTCTTTTACTGGTCTCCTAGCAGGAATACCTTCTAATACCATACTACTACTTGCCTGTCTGCCCTCCTTATCCCTTTCCCTGTAGCTTCTTTATTCTTTTAGGTAAAGAAGCACAAGCATTTCAGGTGCTTATATTCCATTCTGTTTGCATTTCTGCTTTTCAGAAGCTTTATGAATCTGTTAGGGGCCAACTTTTGGGGCCAATATCAGGCAGGTTCTAGACTGATCATGGCATTTCAGGTCAGAAACATAACAATCATTTAGAAGACCAGTTCTCACATTAATTCACCTTCATAATAAAGCCCTGAGGCAATGAAAGACCACAAAACCAAATACTAACTCAACATGAGACAATGGGTCACTTCAGTTTTAGTGACTATTAAGATATTATATTTATTCTTCAAACCCCCATACATACAGTGGAACTTGTTTTTCATGTACGCTGTAGAATTTGTATTGTATCTGTTGAAAGACTTTTTTTTTTTCTTCCTGGTAGTGGGGAATCTGTGTTATTTGCACATTGCAAAACTTGTTCCACAGGTATGTTGTGAAATTTTATTGGGTATTTCACAGTTTGTGATTGATGTCATGTAAAAGTTGTCCAGCTCAGCTTTGTGTTTTACTGATTTATGAGTACTGCATAAATGTGATTTGTTGTTTTATTTTCCTGGGCTGCAAGGCTAATACTACTGTTTAAAAAGTCAACACTAAGCTACACTTTCCTTCATGACCCTACAGGAATCGTTAAAGCACAAACTGTATCTGTGTGTATTCTTTAGCATGGAATACAGCAGTATTCAACCCTGGTTGTCTTAAATGGGTATTTATGAAATTGAATTTACTGGAAATAGAATTCCCACCTGCTTTTATAGAAGTATGTGCTTATTTTTGATACTATCAATGGGGTAACCCAGTAAATTTCTGATTACCATGCATTTTGTATAGGCAGTGACCACTGTTAGTGAGTTTCACACAGTAGACTGACATGTATTGTATCTGACTGAGTGTATAGCCCAAGAATATATATGGAACAGGATACTAGAAATGCTGCTAAGGATCCTCAGTGAAATGGAAAGCATCTATTCCTCTTCATGAACATTTAGGCCTATATTTATTTTCCAAACACAGTAAATCATGCCAACCATCTCTAAGCTTCCCCTGCTCCCTTTCTCTTTGTAAGTGACAAAAGTGCTCATGTTTTCTTACTTAGGAAAACTTAGACCATTATGTAGTTGAAGGTGAAACACATCTAGGAAGAGTGGGATTACTTACAGTGCCAAGAGGAAGTCACTATATGACCTAAAGGAACCTGTCTAAATTATTTGTCTTTGTCTACATTTTTGTGTGTAAAATACAATGAACAAGGATAAGACATGATGTAGCCACCCATCTCGTTTTTCTGCAGTTCCAAGCAAGTCTAAGTTCTATGCCATTAAAATCTCTTAGCTTTATTTTAAAATTACCACTTTTTTTTTTTTGCTAAATCAATTCAGTGATTGAATTAACAGCCTTTTTAGTTTCATAAGCTGCTACACCTCTAGTCAAAGTATACCAGGCCTAATATAATTAATGTCTCCCTTTCATCACTTTGTTTAAAGAACTGTGCTTGTAACAGAGCCATTTTACCATGCTCACACTCCAACTGCAGTCCGTTATTGTTAGTATCTGGATCACTTTACAAATGCAAACTGTTACAATTATTCATGTCTGAAATGGTTTCTACATTTCTCGGTCTCAATTGGAGCCAAACAGGAGTACCAAAAAAACTACAGGAAATGTTTTCTTTGTAGTATATTTGGGCATACACCAAAAATTTAATTTTAGGAGCATTAGGCTGTTTATAAAACCAGGCAAGCTACTGTATTCTCCTTCACCAAAAGAGCTTGAATTTCCTTGAGGTTTGTCTACTTCTGTGCTACTAAAAAAAAGTTAATTTACATGGGGCAAAAAATGAAGGTGTGTCTAAACTGGCTCCCCTTCCAGAAATTAGTGAGTATTTTATCTTACGCAAATCAATTTTCTTATTATGGATCTCCCTGAATAAAGTTGAGAGAAGGTTCAAAAGAGACAGGCAAAACCAGACATCACTTCTGTGGCATCCTGGTACCTCCATTGCACTGGCATCACAGTAGGGCTGGTCTTTGCCCAGCACTTAGAAAAGCACTGAGATCTGGACCTCAGCTTAGGAAAGTGCTCCCCACTCAGCTGTGGAAGGGAGGGAAGGATGACCACTACCTGCAAGCACTACTTTGAAATCATGAACCTACTCTGTTTCATGATTTCAAAAAGCTAACTTTGAATGGGAAATTTTCTTTCCTTTTATCACCAGCCTTCAAGTTTCCACTCCTAGGGAAGCGGTGGCGGCCAGCCATGTGTCGAGAAACCTCGCGCTGTCCTAGGCTATGCCAGGTCACAGCAGGCAGGAAACCATGCTGGGCTGTCTGAACCATGACTGCTTCAGGTCAGTGGGTATTTGACTTGCACATACCTGAAGTAATGTGTGCAGCATTACAATCACCCTTCTCAAACGAGTGTGGTTTTTTCCTCCACATGCATGCATTCCCAAAGAGACCAAACCTTTTTCTCAGTATGTACATAAGATCTGCTGCCAATACATGAAAGACGATGAGCAAGAAGATATTATTGTTTAGTTTCAACAGAAGAAACTATTGTGTAGTCAGCAAATGGATAATTACCTTCTAATTAATCAAAGTGATCTTTAATCTGAAGAGGATTTACTTTAGAACAGAAGAGTGTTGGGAAATAAAGTCAACTTCCTCCCCACCCAAACTTTTCTGTTTTCCTCAGACTGAACCAGAAATAATTCATTTTGAAAGTTCAGCAATAGTTGATGAACTCTTGCTTCTTCCAGCTCTTCTGTGTTGTGTCTGCACTTCTGGGTTCCAGATAAATCTGGAAGTAAATGTGAAGTAATGGTCTCATGGCATTTTGGCAGGAACCTCTGGAAACCTCACAAAACAGCTTTTTCCAGACTCAAAGCTGATTTTAAAAAAGCATAACTTCAGCTATTTAAGAAATACATTCTTTCTGTCAGAAAACTTGCTTTTTCATGTGCCAGTAAGCATGATTAAAAACCACCCAATTTAAAAAGTCATGAAAAAAATATACAAGAATCAAGTACAAAAATTTATGGAGACAGCTCTGAGGTGACAATGTTACATCTGAATCTAGTTTCATATTGAGGACATTGATACAGAAATAGGACCTATGCTGGGGTCTTACTTCCAGTGTGAATCTAAACCAAACAATCTTTACAATTGTCCCTATCCCCTCAGTTAATGTATTAATCTAGGTGTGTATAACATATATATTGTAGGCACATACATAAACTGTCACACCAGAATCTACTTTCACATGCAAACTCAGCTTTAAAAACCAAGTATGTACCAAAGAGGTTGTCTCTTTGGGTGACAGAGAGCACTTTTAGCTGGAATAAAGGGGCCACAGCTTTTATAGTGAAAGAGACAGTTATGTAGCAATAAAAGACTTGTAGAGTGGCAAAGTAGGAGGGCCTCATGTCACGCTTTCTGCCTACTGACCACAGCGGCTGTTCCTCATTCCCTGGGATGGGCAAAAAAGACAGGTTCATGGTAGCTCACTTTACTCATTAGTCTTCTAGGTGATATAGGCATTTATGTTCTTTGTGCCTCATATTACCATGTGTAAATTCAACATGATATAAATGTATTTATTTCTAAAGATTTGAAAAGTTCCACATATATATATATATGCTGGGACTATATATATTTTTATATTAAAAAGCCACGAGCATGTAGGTTTTTACTGATCCCCACTATCAATTTTGCTAAGTGAAAATCAAGTTCTGCAAAGCGTATTTGATATGTACAGTGTCTTGACTTTCCACTAACTTCAGTACTCACTGTCTGTTGTTACTGCTCCAGAACTAAAACAGCTCTTAAAATCATGGCTTTGTTAAAGACCAGGAGAGTTTGGTCTGGCTTAGTGCTTAATAAACATTATTTTCTGGTAAGATCCAATTGGTTTTTCCCAAAATTTTCCCATTGCTTTATTTCTGAGTATTTAAACACATGTAGATTGATTTGACCCTTCTTCTTACAGAGTCCCTAAGTGTTATGCAACAGTAACACCAATCAATATCACAGCTGTGTGCTGTGCCACTGAACATTCATTCTTTCACTATATTTGCACAAAAAAATTCTACCACGGAAAGTCTGAGCAAGAGGAAAGCATTTGCTTATCCCTGGCAAAGGGTCCTACATGGTACTGCTTTGGGCAGCACCACAACTCATTTTACATGGTCACCTCAAACAAATCCTTTCCAAATGAAAATCACTGCAGTGCTGCAGGACCTGACACACTGATCTCTAACCACGGGTGATGCTGGGGAACAGAATTCATTTTGTCTTCTCACAAGAGCGTGTACCAAAGTAAGAGCCATCCTGATCTATACATCAGAAAGATAGAAAACTTAAATCAGAATTACACTTCACTGGAAAATAAATGGATTCAAATTTTTAGGTCATGCAAAGCAAAATTGCAAGGCCTGTTTACAGGAACCTGGATGCCAGCTAAGATTTCCAAGTTTCATATTCAGATGGTTGATCCAAATTTCAGAAAACTATATTAGAGAACAATGTTCACATGATGAAATGTTCAAAAGAATAAACCTGCTGTTCTGAAGGTGAAACAACACAAAGCCACCTGTGCCTTCATAGCCTTGGCAGGGCTATACAGACATGAGAAAATGCAGATGAGTGACTTAAAAGCATATCTGTTTCCATATATAACATATAAACAGTATATTTGCCAGAAGGCTGACATTAAGGATCATGAAGGACATATTCCAAAATGCACCAGGGAGAGACTGCAGAAAGAGCTTAAGGACCCTTATAATAAATAAGCCATTAAGCAGATTCAGTGTTTACAGCTTGTTGATGAAAGCTACTGAAATTATTATTCATGCTGGAAGTTCACCTAACAATAATGTACTATGTGCAGTGTTTGCAGAGAAGGCAGAGGTGCCTGGATAAAAATAGGTACCCTAAAATTCTCCACAGGTGTGTAACTCTTTAATTTCCTCAGCAAAATGTCAACTATGCTATATAATCACAAAAACACATGCGTACGTAGATGTAAGCGCACAAACGTCCCATCCGAGAACCAGGTAAGCTGATTTACCCTCCTACTGGGGAAACGAGCACACTCGTGCTTTAATCTTTTCCTGTGGGGAGGTGTCCTGGTTCCAGCCAGGACAGAGTTAATTTTTTGCAGTAGTCAGAAGGGGAAATGGCCAGGACATGGAGGTTATCCTATACCAGCTCCCATCATTGCCGGGCTGGGGGAAAGGAGCCTCTTCAGAGGAGAAGGAATTCCTTCCAGTGGAGTAAGCATGGCAGAGGGAGCGATGGGGTAGCGCTGGTTCCAGACCAGAGGGAGAGGTTGGGTAACACCATTTCTGAGCTGGAGGGAGCAGTGGGGCTGGTGTGGCAGAGTGAGCAGATGAGTATTGTCTATTGCTGGGAGTTTCCAGGATGATCAATAATGTTTCTTTTCTTGTATCCTCTATTTTGTTTCTGTTACTGTTCATTTTCTTATCTCACTGCTGTTTCGAGTAAATTGTTCTTATCTCAACCCATTATCTTTATCTTTGGTGCCTCCAATTCTCCTCTCCATTCTGCCACAGAGGAGGGTGAGGGGAAGGGTGGAATGAGAGAAGTGTGTGGCTTGGAGTAATTTCAGGGGAAATACTACATTTAGGAATGGTATTCTCCAACCATGACAGGAAGAAAAGAGAACTGTTCATCATGAGTTCCCAGCACAGCTGGAAGGGGCAGCTTGTGTCCTAGACAGCCATAGAAGAAGGCTCTGTTCTCTTCTAACTGATCCATACTGGCAAAGGGTCACTGTACCCCCCAGGCCGTCATGGTCTTCTGTTCCTAGTGAGGTGTAATGACAAAGGTCAATTTCCCAGTCCTCAACCCTCCCCAGAATTACAAAGGGGTTATTCTTATCATTTCACTCATCCCAAAATTATTAACTGTAATTTCCCCTTTCTCATTAATCACTTGCTTCCCATAGATGAACCCTTAGGTGATGTAAAAAGGTTCTGACATGAAGCTACAGATACTTTTGGTAAATCCTTCTATTTTGTTGTCTTAAGCCCATAAGGGCCATCAGTGACAATCCAGCGTAATCGTTGTCTCTTCCATCTCTCTCTAAAGTGAATTGCTGACAAGACTTGCTTTCACAAAAGGAGACTAAATAAAGACAAAATATCCTAAAAGCAGCAAGTCCCTAACAAAAAAAACTAAGCACTGTGGGTTCAGTTGCTGCAAAACTGCTGGCTGAAATTTTTTTCACTCATAGCCCATGCAAAGCCGCAGCTCTAAAATTAGAGTGTGGAAGGACAGTTCACTGCAAGTGATTTCTGCAGGCAGCCTAATTGCCTGGGCTAAGCAGAGACAACTGCACGCGCATGCCTGACGTCCAGTGTACAAAACATCTGAAAGAACATTTGGTCAGGAATAAAATTTTGGCTACTTCTTTTGTCCACAGAACAGAACAGAATTTGAAGACTTTGGTCCTGACCTCTGGGTCAATACCATAGGTGGCCTGAGCTGAAGCAGCTCAGTTAATTTATGAGATTTCTTTTTTTTTCTGGTTGATTGTAGGGGCAGGGGTAGGAGGAGGGGGTAATGTGTGCTTGCAAAGCAGTGTAAGGAACTTTTTGAGATGAAGAACATTGTTGCATTGACTTAGACAATGAATTGGGAATTGGTTTTCTATTAAGATACAGTACATAACTCTCAGGCATGTTTGTGTTTTCAAAAACTGCTTTCCTCAACTACACAGTAGTTGTGCTTTTAAAGTCTTTTTTTTCCCCCCCCAAACAGAATACAGAAGCTTAAACTCTCTGACAAGGACATGACTCCAGCCATTGGGGCCCTTGGCCCTGGTGTTTGTCATTTAATCCCCTTCTGCGTGGTGATTTTTATGGGAATTCTCTTTATGGCTAGCACTCCATCCTTAATAAAATGGACAGAACATTTACTCATTAGAGCATATTCCTTCAGAGAAACAGTGGGAGGAAAGAGATTAACAGAGGATTATGTAATCAGAACCAATTAAAGGCAATATCCTAAATTATTTAAATCATAGGGCTCTTTGCCATTAGCATGATTTGGGCTGCGATGCCAATCGACTTTCCGTTGTATTTTTCCTCTTCCATCCTCTTAAAACAAGCATCCAGATCAGAGTATCCTCCTAGAGGTCTACTGAACCTTTTCACCTTGAAAGGTATCCAGAGAGCTATGTAGACTGTGTAAGTTGAGGGCATGATATAGTTCTAAGGCTCTTCACATCCACATTGCTTTTTTTCCATATATCTCAATGAAGTGTATCTCCCTGCACCTAACAAATTCAAATCACATCGGTCCTCACTTTATTAACAATGAAGCTTAAACTTTGCAGCTGCTTAGTTGCACTTAGCATGAGCTAAGGGCTTCTGATTCATGAGCATATTGCATAGAACTGAAAGAGCACTGAGTCTTTTCAGGTCAGCAGAATGTGCTGACCCCCACTATGCCAACACTCCTTCTCACACAAGTGCCATGAAAACATCAGTAACCACAAGGAATCGAGGCTCTAGTTTTGTATTTCAGTCCAAGCTCACCAGAAAGCTCAGAGCTTCCTACAGAGCAATTTCTTTGCTGTGTGTGGTAAAAGTAGAAATTGTGGTGTTTGTCCTACCTGCCAATTGTTTATAAGGTTATAAAAAATTGGCAGGTAGAAAAATGTTAGCAGGTGTGTCTGCCATTCAGACCTCATCATCCATGACTGTTTTGGTCCATTTGAGCTGTTCCTCCTATGCTGGGAGTAGTTTTGAGGTTAGGAACACTCCTAAATGACCCCATTTGTGTTCTACACTAGAACTGTGTTGTCTCAGGTAATTTGTACTCTCCTGTTCAGTCATGAAAACTGTGCCTTTCTTGAATTATAAACTCTGTGAATAGTTTTGATATTTTCTTCATAAAAATATTTTCTTGTCATGTACATGCTTTAGCAAAGAATTACTATTTTTCCCTTCAGGCTCTGTAATGGCATATCATTTGCACAGCAACTTCTTGCCTGTTCACACATCAGAATTTGCATTAAGGCTCTTACAGTATAATTCTATTCTGCATCATTTTATGTAATCAGGTAATTTTTTTTTTTTTTTTAACATAGATAGAGTTTTTGTAACAACATAAATTAAACTCACAAAACTACGCCTGGAAAACTTGTTCCCTAGTGAGTAGCAGAGGAGTATTTATTATTAGTTTGTTCTGATTTTTTCAGTTACCTGCCCTATGAGTGTGAGTTACCTAATCTCTGGGGATGAAGTGATCCGCAGATGTGAGTGTCAGTACTTGGGTGTTTTTCAAAAGGCATGTTTACATCACCTTAAGTTATAAGGGGATGGCAATTCAGCTTTTCCCAAATAATGCATTCTTTCAAGATATCTCAAGATAGGAACTCCACAGATACAATAAATAGTGATATCATTGTGAAGCTAATGCTTCATTCAACATCTGAACACATGAAGGAGAACAAGGAAGTTCTGGCAAAGAAAGACAAATCTACTCTTTCTTGTACTATGCCATAGCTTTTTAGCTGCAGAGGATTTCTGTTCAGGAGAAATTAAACTGGGATGGTGACTACAATGAAATTCACTGCAAGAAGGACTAATAGAAGAAAACACTTTTCAAGAAAACAAGATGTACCCTGAGGCCTATTAAATTCTTTTCATAGTCCTGTTGTTTCTTCCCCTTATATCAGTATAAACACATTTCCTCAAAGTTACCTATGGAACCTAACAAATGGGGCAAAAAATACTTCAGCCAGTAATATGGAACTACTCTGGCATCGCAATGGAATATTTTTCATTTGATTGAACTATTAATAGTAAAACATTGTTTCTAAATCAGGATGGTTTTCAGCATCAAAGCAGTAAAGAAGAGGCAAAACAACATTTTTTCTCCTTTTAGGTGAGCCAAAGCATTGATGATGAATTATCTGCCTTTAAATTTAAGAAAAAAGATCTTGACTGTTACATTTTGACTATATTTGCATTTTAGCACAAACATAAGAAACAACAGCAAAATAGAAATGAACTCTATAACTTTGCATCTGCAATCTCAAAATAAACACAAGGAATTCAAGATAGTATGTCATCTTGGCTACCATAAGGTAGTAACTAATGGGTTGGTCTTGTTCCCAAACAGGTTAGTGATGGCATTTCGTTCTACTCCAGTGGGAAAAGAACAGGGATAATATACACCAGCTATTCTGAGAAATTAATTGATGCAAGTCCTCCCATGTCAGGAGCTCCATTAACTGTTCTTAGTCCTAAGCGAGTTGGGCATTACAGAAACATCCCTTCCTTTCACCTTGATAAACCTGGTAGCACGGTTGATAATTATTTCAGATCTGATGAGCCCCATTTAAAATGGCTTACTAAAACATGTGCCACCTTTCCACAGACCTAATGCTTATTGCTTGCCCTGGTTGAAAAATTGGCTTTCCATCAAAGACATTTCCTAAAATTTGTGTGTATTTTTAAAACTTGTCCTTGCCATGATGCATTTCATTAGGGAAATGTTTGACTGGCTCCAGACGCATGTGATAAAAAAATCCATGTGCATATAAACATTTTTATTTAAATTCTGGGACTTTTAAAGGGTTGGCTACAGGAGAATGTATTCAACACAAGTAGTTACCTTAGATGAGCACTGCTTAAATTGTCATTCACAGGCTACGGGTGACATCCGACCCTATCACTTCACCAGCACGATAGATTTTTTTCATTTTTAAATGTTTTAGGAGAAGAATAGCGTAATGGATGTAGTCACTACATCTAAGGACCCAGGGAAGTCTTATGTCAGGTTAGCCATATGTTCTATGAAGCATATTCGGTGCTCTTTTTCCATTTGTCTGTATTCCAGCAGTCTAAATGTAAGGAGAGTGTTGGCGTTGCTACAGCTGATGGAAAGGCACAGGAGCAGCATAAGACAGGCACTGAACTAAGCATGTGTTCCTGTTTTTACTTTCAGCAGTCTGAGGCTGGAAAACAGGTCCAAGAGGGAAGACAGAGCTCATGCTTCCTTTTTCTTTCTCTCTCTCTTTGTAGGTCTGCCACCATGCCAGGGAGCTTGGGTTCCTCACCATGTTCTACGTTTGGAGGTTACTCGGAAGTGTCCAGATTAGATGAGCAGAGCACAGCTGAGCAGACAGTACCAAATTCATTAAAAATTGAACCTTACAGAACCACAGTGGCCAGAGCTGATTTCACCATGGCCACAGAGGATGACAGCACAGAGCTAAACTTCTTGGTCAGTAGGACCCCCCAGTGCCTGTGCCAGGGCTGGACCATGGAGCTGCTCATCAAATGAGGCCTGGCTGCACGGCTGAGGAAGAATGGTGCAGACAAACACATCCCAGTGGCCTTCACTTTTAAACCTATTTGGATTTACAAGTGGATTTTAAGAGGCTCAGGGTTGCTCTGTGACAGTTTTCAGCTTCATTTCAGATAGTTGCAGCTGAGAGCCTTGAAGCTGGCCAAATTTCCAGTGAAACTATTTGTTAGTTTTCAGTTTATCACACAGATTATATACATGGTTATCATGTTTCTTGTGGGTTTTTGTTTTCCTCGACACTCCATAAAAATATTTTATATTTATTCCAAAAGATGCCTGAATGTTTGCAAGCTGAGAAGAGTAATCTTCAAAATGTGACATAAGAACTTATGCTTCTATTTATTTAACTCATAAAAAAAAATATAGCCCTGGCTTTTACTCAAACCATAAATGTTTCTCTCAAGGAAGGATTTATAGGACTCAAACCCAACACATTTTGCAGCTGCTGACACCTACAGAAACCTACATATAGCTCTTGTAGGGCACATTATTTAGCAGTGATTGTGTTTTATGATTTCTTACTTGGCACACTATCTTTTGTATATTTTACTGTCTAAATAAATGAAAGTATAGGAACCACGGGAAGCAGCAGTAGGGATGTGAATAGGATCCAGAACCTTCAAGAACTAGGAGACAAAGATATCAGCATCTCAGACTGGGTGGGCAGAGTGTGACCGATGAGGTCCCATCTGCCCAGAGACAGAGGTGATACAGAACTTGGGCAGAAGGGCAGGAAGCAGAAGGCCAGGCTGGTCCTGGAAGATGGAGAAGAAAAAGGTAAAGAAAAGGCTGCACTGGAGAATGGGTTATAATACTTTGGATACTGGCCTCGATCTAAACAGCCAGTTCAAGAGAGTCAAACTGAACTGGTTCAAGCACTGATTACAGAGCACAAAGTCACAAAGGAACAGTGCTTGGTGCTCTGCAAACAGATACAACTATCCTTCCTTGGGAGCTAACAGAGAATTTAAGACAGAGAATATAGTTCAGGCCTATCCAGTAGCTGTTGATACTTTCAACTATAAATAAATTAAGTAGAGCTCTTAGAGAAAATGTTTCAGAAAGGAAGTGAAAAGAAATTTTACTGCATTTGTGTACATTATTTACATGTATGAGATTTCTGGTCTGGTCTTACCTCAGTCATAACCCATGCCAAGAGGCCATTTACCTTATATGATGGTTTGGTTTCATATTCCTAGCAAATCCCAAACTTCTCTTCAGATCAAGGGCAATCTGGGCATGGGAGAAACACAGGACTGGATCCTTGCTTGCAAATTATGTAGGGCTATGTTGCTCACAAGCGTATTAATTCACAAAATGGAGGGAGAATAAATAATACAGAACATGGACTTGAACGATTTTTGTTTGTTGCCTACAAAATCAAGTTTGTTCTAATTTGGATAATGTTCTTCAATATACAGCAATAAAGGAGACCTCTGAGCCATTTCACACCACTATTTCTCCTTCTCAACTAAATCAGCTCTTATGAACATTTGTCTGTAGAATGGGTAATGATGTAGAAAGACTCAAAAGTAATATCAAAGGAAGGCGAAAAACTGTCATCTGTAGTATGGCTGATAAAGTTACTTTTCAGGTGCTTAGAAGAGCCAAGGATGTGCTCTGATGCATTTTAATACATAGCAGAGACCTATTTTATAGCCTAATCGAATCTGATGGAGTTATTCAGCTTAGTTTGCGCCAGACACAATAGCATATCTCATGGAAAGCAGCATCTGGCTCAACATGATAGAACTCCCACCATAACAAATAATTTAATGAATGCTCACCACTCCCAGAGGTGCTTAAATTACATAAGCGGATTAAAACACATTTAAACCTGTTAGTGTGCCAGTCCTGAAATACTATTACAAACCAACTGAAAATTCTGCAGAAGTACAGCTTCTCAGATGCCAGAGATCTGATTGTGCCATTTTTTTCTGATTTCAGCATCCCATTTGTTTCCTGGAACACTGCATGCTTCAAGGAAGGAGAGATTATGCTGAGGCAGAGGTCTCACACATTATTTTTCCACCTATTTATGAAATGGTCTTCCTAGTGAGCCAGACTGTCAGCTGATGCACAGATTAGGACAGATCCACTGACACAAGTTGGAGCCCTTCCAGTTCACACCATGTGAGAACATGGTGGTCCATTTCTTCAGATACTTTGAAAATATTTTCTCCCTTACCACAGTTAAACAAATCTCTACTGAAATTATCACTAGCATTTTTTTGCCTCACTACTGTTAGTATCAAAGCATTTTTAAAGTGAGAAGGACATAAGCTACCACCTCCTTCATGGAAAAGTAGCCTGGGGAAGCAGTAGATCAAGTAGCTTGATCTAACAAAAATCAACTTTACATCTGAGAACAGACCTCATGGTAAAACTTTAATGACAATGTAACTATACTTCTTTTATACTAGGTTTTTGTCTCTGACTAGATCTAAGGTGGTTTTTGAGTGCACCCCTCAAAGTGGCTATAAGCCCTATACATCCAAGCTTCCTTTGCCACAACCAGCAGCTGTTGCATACTTCACTCTTACCCTACATGGTCTCCTAGGCTGCCAGTTTAGACATCTGTGTCCAACTGCCCAATCATCCTTTCCGCCTTGCTGACTTCTGTCGCTTGCTTACCTTGGATAAATACCACCCTCCTTCCCAGTCCCAAATTCAGCTCTAAAAGTGCTTTACAACCCATGAAGGCTAATTTCATCTCACATCTGGCTGGACACATAAAGGAGAAGCCTACAGAGAATGTATGATATGAACAATTTCTCTAAATATAATTAATAAAAGAATTGAAAGAGAGAAACAAAAACTTTCCTATAAAAGAAAAAGCGTGTTTTTATGGGATAGGACAATGTGAAGAAAGGAACAAAGGCATCAAAGGAAAAGATGAAGGTGAAGCAGTTGCATAAAACATGCTATTTCCACTGCTTCTACATTAAACAGGTGTCAGAGCTCTTTTATTACCACCCTCTCACCAGCTTTGTCTCCCACAGTGCTTTCCTGTAAGCAATAGAAAGTCAGAAGAGTCGCAGAAAGTGCTAAAAATGCTGATTCAGTTTGAGCTACCCATGCACATTTCTAAATGTGTATTAGCACCATTTATCTGTTGTTCAACTCTTCCTGAGTCATATGGCCACATAAGAAGCCAAAAGGAAAACAGTATCATCTCCAGTCACTTTTTTTATGTTGTGGCTGGATTTAGCAAACTAGCAGAGAGAGAAAATATCTGAGGGACAGAAATTTCCAGGAAATCTTTCCAACATGTAACTCTAGTACCATTAAGATCACTAAGGATAAAGGTAAAGTGTATTGATTCGCAATCCTGCACTGCATTGAATTTTTAAAAATTTGCATTAAGGGAACAGAATTCAAGAAATTTAACACAGTGAAAAGATACTTATTTTCTGAACAAGAGGATTCTTGTTCAGCCTGGAGAAGATGAGACTGAGGGGAGACCTCATTGCAGTCTACAGCTTCCTCAAGAGGGGAAGAGGAGGGGCAGGCACTGATCTCTTCTCTCTGGTGAACAGTGACAGGACCCAAGGCAATGGCCTGAAGTTGTGTCAGGGAGGGTTTAGGTTGGATATCATCACCCAGAGGGTGGTTGGGCACTGAAACAGGCTCCTCAAGGAACTGGTCACAGCACCAAGCCTGCCAGAGCTCAAGAAGCATTTGGACAATGCTCTCGGGCACATGGTGTGACCCTTAGGGTGTCCTGTGAAGCACTAGGAGTTGGATTCGATGATTCCTGAGGGTCTCTTCCACATCAGGATATTCTGTGGTTCTGATTTGTCAAGCTTGTTCCAGAAGCCAGCAATTCCACATCTCATCAAGAGCTGGAAAAGAATTTAGTGATGAATTGTCTCAACTTAAATAGTACCTATGGGGCTTAGGGCTATAACATACCATGAGATTTTTAGGATTTAGAACCAGATGAAGTGCAGCTATGAATAATGAAGGCATTCTGATTTACATAAAATAGAAACAAAAATATTAAAGAAGAGGTATAAAACTGGAACAGCCTTCACTTGAAAAAGGGTCAAGAGGGTCTACTAGACCTCCATAGGCAATCTGAACAGATCACAAGGTTGGTGCTCAGATTGGGTGCCTGATGGAACAAGTTCCTGATGCAAGTGTTCAGATAGAGAATTGAAGGCCATTTTGTCATGTCCTGTCTCCTACCCGCCCTTCTGCCCAGTCATTGCAACTCTCGGTACGTACAAGACCTTGTTTTGGCCCATCTTTGCCTCTTCCTACCCAAAATCTGAGGCACATGGAGATGAATTGGGCAGAAGCAATAGTATTATATGAGGAATGTGAGTTTTCTGAGCTGTCTGTTAAGAAATCTAAATGAAAATGACTCTCACCTTGCTGCATCTCTTACTCCTTTCTCTCTGTGAAACTGTTAATTTATAAACATCCTTACTGAAAAGTATGTATGAAATACGGAGGGAGCATAAAGAAGAAACTTTTCCCTGCAGGTAACACAGCCAGTTTTTCAGTATGGTTTTTTCAAGCACATATTGGAAAATATCTGAGCTGGACTGCTGTGAAGTCTGGGAAGAAAACACTCATGCATTTAGCTTCCATAATTCTACCCACTACTAGAGGGTTAACAACATTTATGCATTATTATTTCAGCAGATCATCAAAGACCAGGGATGAAATCCAGCCCTGCATTCCAAAGCCACAAAACTGAACTGTGGGCTAAAGGCACAGAGATGTGACATGGCTGCTGCCTTTCTGTGAAGCCCCAGGCATTCAGAATGAACTTGATGGATCATTGTTTGAAATTTCACAATTGTTATTGAGTAAGATGCAAAACTGTACTGAATGGGGTGGGTGAAGAGAGAGAGCATTAATTCTTTGTTCATGTATTTATCACAGACAAGTGGACACATGAAGATGGAAAGATGATACCGAGCTATTGAGAGAGGTAAACCATATAAATCTCTGAACCACTGGTGACTACAGGGAGAGAGGATTAAGTCAGAACAGTTCATTTTTCTAAATCTGCAATAAGAAGCTAGATTAACAGCTACCAAATACAGCCATCAGCAGAAGTTTGGTGCCTTGAACTTTAGGTATTTCATCACCTTAACAACTCATCATGAGATCTGATATAATCTTGTAATAGACTGAAAAGTGAAGATGTTTACTTCCTAATCCTTCTACAGACTCAATTTTCAGGCTCTCATCCAAGGCCTAATTGAAAGAGATGAAAACTATGATTTTTTTTCCTGTTCTTCCTTAGATGTGAATTTTCTTTTCATACTGATGTACCTTTGTTTGCTTGCTAGATGGAAATCCTTTTATATATTCCCCAACACTAGACAAGTTAAACCTAACATTTTATATCTTTTTCAGCAGACTAAGGATGGGACCTTTTGAGAATTCTTTCAAGTGTGAAATCTGAGGCATGATTGAAATCTCCTGTTGCTGTTTAAAAAAAAAAACCACCACCCACACGGATAGGCTTAGATCCCCCAAAAAGCATCTGCAGCAGTTTTTAAACGCAGTGTAATCTCTGCCAAAAGGAGGTGCACATATATTAATAAAAGCAGAGCTAAGGCTGCTAGCACTGCTACTTCTACATTAAGCAATTTTCATTTTACAGCCTTTTGAATAGCAAGGCTCAGCATTTCTGCCTTTGTGAGAGTAAAGCTGTGTCACGCTGAGGCTGCTATGTCTTTGCTGCTCAGCTATAAGTACTCACACTAGGGGTAAGAGCATCTCCTGGAAAAACAACAAAACAGCATAAGAAACATTAACACCACCACACATCAGGAGAGATGTAATCTTGTAAATGGGTATGAAAAAAGTCAAAATGTATTCCCATTTTCTGATGACTGTATGTCTTGAAACTAATGTGTGTCCTATTAGAGCTCTGTGCTCAGTTCTTCTCTGTGCACATGAGCATATTCCTGAGGGACAAGAAAGATATAAAAAGGATTAAACCAGTCTCTGAGATATTTCTTCTCTTTTGTTCACAAAGTATCACAGAGACAAGGGCCCCAACCCTCCCATTTGTGCTGTCTACTGCATAGCCTTGGAAGTGACCAAATATTTTCACAGGAGAAACAGCTTTTGCACACCTTCCTTTCTAAAATTATTCTAACCAATTCTTACAGCACCAGGAAGAGCCAATCTAAAGGCTACAAGAAGCCTCTAGCCAACGGGTTCACCTTGCATTTTAAGAGTACTTGCGATGGCAGTTCTTCAGAGCTCTTTACATTTTTCCAGCTGGTGCCTACACTGAGATCCCACTTTCCTGTAAATCTTATCATGATGCACAGTACTCCCTGTGTTCTTGGCCATCCTCAAACATATTGAAGGACCCTAACAGACACAAACTTCTTGACCCAAGAAATCATGAAAGCAGTTTTTTTGCTGTTACCTTATCCGTAAGTTACACCTCTCTATATACCTCCAAGTTTCACAGGATTCTTTCTGATCCCTAGAAAATAATTTTTCTATACACTAACTTCAGTTCCACATGGCTTGTTTGTGACTCACCAATCTTTTGATCTGGTGAAATACTCCTGTTTGGCCATCATGCTTCAGGGTTGAATTCAGCTTAAATCTGCAGCATATATAAACCTAAGACGGAAGAGACCTTTTCCATTTGTTTGTCTCACTACCAAGGCTGAGTCATGCTCTATGACAGATTTACTATTAACCACTCATCTTAGTGCCAAAAAGTCTCTCTTGGAATTAGGGCTTTACTGGACTGTGCACTATGCCAGCAGATGGACAGCCCTTGTCTAGGAAGGGTAATAAAGGAAGTATGCTCAACTACTGTCCTGGTCTTTCTTGTGTCAATATTAGTGAAAAGCATTGTTGATTCAGGTAAGAAATCTCTCTCCCTCACCTTCCCAGAACTAGATTCAAAAATTCGTCATGACTAGAGGGCAGATTCTATAACAGTTATTGTTGCAAAGGCAGAGGATGTATAGGCCTTAACACGATGAGCAAAAAAGGACATGATCTGCAAAAAAAAGTATCAAAATTACAATTAAGAAAAAAAATCACTTGCACAGAAAGCAGTTTTGTCGATAAAGAAGAGCAGTGTGTTAGTAAAGGTCCTCACACTCTTAAGATCTCTTTAAGAGGGATCACAAAGGACATCACAAAGGGTTAATTACAATGATATTACCATTAAGTATCAGTTTCAATATTTCCCATAAGTTGTATCTTTTAAGACTTGTTTTCAAATTATATATGCTGTGCTTGTGTTCTACATGGTATATGTAACTTTGAGAATTTTATATCCTAGTCAACTATCAGAAGTAATAGCTGAAATCAGAGCTCTTTACACAAACAGAGCTTTTGCAAGCACAATGTTTTCCAAGGGAAACAGCTACTGGAAATAAGAATTAACTAAAAATCTAGATTAAGAGAGAGAATGCAGGAAAAAGATCACATTTCAGACTTGAATTTGGCATGCTACTTCATACTAAAAGTTATTCATTCTTAATGGTTAATGTTATCCTAGCCAACATTCTAACCAATTGCAACTAAAAAAACCTTCTCTGACCCATTCCTAGGAGGAACACATGTAAAGCTATGCTTTCTGTGCCAGTTTTGAAATTCATTTAATTTGGAGTCCATTATAACAGTTCCAGTTTGGCAAATTCATCACAGAGGTCCCTTGCAGCAGAGGTAACTCATTACACTGCAAAAGATTATAAAACTGGTCCAAAACCAAAAGAATCTTCATTCCTTTCTAGTGCCTATAGCTTTCTTCTCACTGTCACACTTGTGGGCAGTGAGAGGACAGATGAGGTATAGTTTAAAAACAAAAAAATTAAGAAGGAGCAAAAATGGGAGAGAGATGAAGAATATTTCTTAACATGGAACACACATATGGGAAAAGGACACAGTAGAAACAGATGTTGATATATAACATCATCTCACCATGATGCAACTGACTAACCTCACTGGAGGTCACGCAGTGTAGGAAGAGTTTTCATTTTCATTTGGAGAAAGATAAAGGTCACCATTCAAAGGAACTAGCTGCAGGAAGCTGTCTTGTCTGTGTTTCTTTAGCCAAATAATCTTAAAATGAGGTCTGGCTCTCAATCTTGTTTAAGGGTGGGACCTCCTCAAACTCATCTTCTTTCCTTGTGGAGACTAAAGAGAAGCAAATAGCTCTTCAGGATGTTTTGTTTTCATGCTAAACCTTTCCCCGTGTTTGCTCCCTGAAGGTACACAGAAAACCAGGGTAGACTAAGTGCCCTAACAAGTGAGAATTTCCCCAGCTTTAACTTACTTTGGAGATTTTCACTGATTGTTTTAGGCAAACCTTCCTGATACATAACTCTCATTGCTGCAAACTTATCCACCTCCTTAGGTGGACTTTGAAAAGATAACAGCAACTCTGTTTGCTATAGGATGCCTTTCAGCACTGATGCTCACATCTTCTCTAGCACAGAAGTGAGGGAGGAAAGGAGTACCGTACTGCTTATTTTTGAAGATTAGGATAAACAGCAGAATTATATTTCATGTTAAAAGGTTTCAGAATAATTTTAATTATGAAAGAGTGAAATTATGCAACAATTCTGCAGTGTGACTCTGACTACTACTGAATTTAAAAGTATCCAACTGCATTAAACAACCACTGAGTCTAAACTCCAAAACTTATGTTAGTTTGAAAAAAAAACTAAGTATAAAGAATTATAAAACTACCATCTCTATTGTTTATTTTCTCTTTTTGGTCTTCTGTAAGCACTTCAGGCCAAGTTTAACTTTCTCTATTACACTGAAAACCATACTAGGTACAAACACAATAAGCCAGGTTCAGATAATGAATTATGAAAGAACTACCATATTTCTCCATTAAAATAATTTTCTCTTTAGTGCTACTGTTTGAGCATGGTAGATTAGTGACCTTATAGACCCACTCTCTGAACATTTTTAAATTCTAACAACCCAGCTTTTTTTACTTGAGTCCTTTCTTGCAAATCTAGTGCAATTGCTTTCAGTGTGGTTACATAGAGTATGTGCTGAAAATCTGAATTTGTCTTCTCATATTTAGTGCCACAGTCCAGTTCTGGAAGCACTTCCAGCAGCTGTAAATTGAGGTACGCTTTTCTCTTTATTCCCCTCGGCATACCTAGCACAATGTACATGCCCTAAATAGGGGCGCATTGCTGACCTAGCGGTTCCAAGTCGAACAAAGCCCTGCGTGGAGCTGGAGTTCAGCAACACAGTAACACAGCATCTGCATGCTCAGGAACATCAGCGGGCTGACCTACCTGCTCCTGTGAGCTTGCATCCTGAGTGCAATCTACTTGCTGATATGCAACTGATGGTGCTTATATAGCATTGAGAGAATCCAAAGAAGAGGCCAGAAGTCTTTAGATGGTATTTCCTAAAGATTCTCATTTCCTTGTTCATACATTCTGCCAGCATATTACCAGATAAAGCACTAATTTAGATTTTGTAATGAATTGCCTATGTCTTCCATTATGAAGCACTGCAAGGACATCAGACTAGAGACAGGTGTCCCTTGCCTACCTCAAGTTGCATCACATCATTAAACGCCTTTTGCTTCAAGCACTGGCAAGCAGAATGAAAGCAAAGGAAAGTAGAAAATGCTATGCAATGGCAGGGCCATTACCACCTGCATGATTAGGAGCAGATGCAGCTATTCAGTCTCTCCAACTGATAGAGAAAGTGTTCTATCTTTAGAGGAAGGTTGAAGACATAACAATGTACTTAGACTGTGCTATTCCCAGGTCATTGATATCTCAGGAGGCAGACTTTGCCCTCCTGTCCTAGCTAGCTCTGTGCCATAAATGTCCTTGCTCAGTGGGGAGTGAGCAATACCAAAAATACAAGGAAGAAAAAACACATGCAAGACAGGTCTCAAGGAAAAGCTCTTGTGTGGAAGATATGCTGTGTATTTGCCAGGGATGTGAGGAAAGAAAATTGCACAGAATGCACTAAGCAAGAAGTATCAAACAGAAAATGAAATACTGGTTTTTTCTAAGCTGTTAAACCTTCCACTCACTCTCAGTGTAAAAAAATTTTTTTTTAAAGATTAGGTCAATGACAAAAGAAAAGTAAATAGTTCCGTGAAAAAGTACAGCGCATATCAATTCTGCAGCCATTAGCAGCAAAATGGGAAACAAAATATACTTGAAATGTCCAAGTATACTCGTAAAAAACTGAAGTAACATCATTCCACACGACAATGTGAAAGACAGTCCTCTGGGATGACAAAATGTTTACTCTAATTATCTCTCCAACAGAGGGTCCTTGTCCAAAATTAAAATCCAAATTCTGCCCTGATAGAAGGAGTGCCAACTCTATCTGCCTAAATGACTTTTCCTCACAACTGATGGTAACAACTGAGGAAAGCAGGGAATCCTAAAGATGATTTTGACAGAGGCATTCATTTCTTTAGTAGGTCTATCAGTCAGAAGATTTCCTGTGAAAAGGAAGGAATTACCTTAGTGGAATCAAAGAAGTGCGCTACTTCCCTACACTAATTTGTTTTCTTCTTTCGAGTTTAAAATTAATAGATTACTGCACAGAACAGAAATTCTAATGAGAATACTCAGATTGTAGTTGTTCTTTGTTGTTCAGCTATTGGCAATTAAAGTATTAATGCTAAATATAAAAACAGGGAAGAAACACATGGATAGAAGTAAATATGAACAGTTAATGAGCTCTAAATAGAGGCACAAGTCAGATTTCTTACTGAGCTTTCTAAAAGAAAATGTACCCACGGTTATGTAACTATAGAGGTTGGTTTTTTTACCTAGCTCTAAAGTTAATTTTTATATTGCATGTAGCAATTTTTAAAAATTACTTCACAGCATTATTGGCATATGTGAGTTAATATCTAATAGGTCTAGTGACAAAATTCATCATACTATACCAGGTTGTTTTTTTCTGAATTAAATCCACGAGAAACAGAAATAAAAGCAGCAGAGGGTAACTACAGCTGAATTATAACAATAGAATACTAAAGAGAGCGTGTCCAAGAACAAAGTCCAACCCAAAAAAAAATGTAGAGGAAGAAACCAGATTAAAAATCCATATAACAGTAATTGCCCATAGCATGACGAGCCAAATTAATCTCTGGAGTTTCATGAGAGTTGAATTTGGCTTTAAGCAAGATTCTTGTTTATGGGAAATTCTGATGATGGGAAATAACTATAACATAGTACCATTTTCAATGAAAGCTAACATTCAAAAATCAAAGTGGATTTTGAGAATGTTATCTGAATCATGCAAGCTGTCCTCATCCAAATGTTTATTTTTCTCAGATTCAGGCAGTGAAAAAAAGGATATCTATTCATTAATAAAGCACATCCACAACTGCTGGGGCTACGTGTTTATGTAAAAGTACCAAAGGAGCAACAAGTCACCTGGGTGAGGCTTCTATACTTCAAGTATTCACATGCCTCCTAGATATAATACTGCATGGAGAACAGACATGCTTTATAGAATATTTGGTGTTCTTAAATTCTCACACATCCAATGCATTTGTCTGTCAAGGTACATGGATATTCATCCCTATATGCTTATGTATGTACACACTTGTGCCTTTCTGTCTGTTACTCCTCCACCTGTCACAAAAGAAACAGATAGGGTGATGCTTCTATTTTAATGTGCTATTTTTTGATCTGAGACAGAACAAAAGCAAAGCTACAATAAACACAAAAATAATTATAGGACTTGTCAATGTGTAAGCACTCGGGATTTCTCTTTTGTGTATCTCAGACAAGATCTGTCACTACTAGGTGATACTGCAACATAAATATACATGGACATACATGTCAAACGCATTAATTTACCTCAAAATCTACAAGGAAAGTTTACAGTCTTAGCATAGTTAACATTTTCACCTGCAGGGAAAAAACTGGCACTGCTGTATAACCACTGTTGATTATAGAGAACATACAGTGGGTGAAGGTGAAGACCAGAGGCTTATGCGTTTAATGTTATTTTATTTAGCTTCAATGTTATTTTATTAAGCTTAAGTTACTCCTGCCCTCTATACAAATAAAGGGATCGCAGCATGCTGGAAGAGGAAGGACACAGCACTCACGCTGTAGGGAGTTTTCAGTGGGAATTCCCAGCACCTGGAAAGGATTAAACCCATCATTGCATGCAAGTAGGTCCCCATTTTGCTCACTTAATCAAAGAATTGGAAAGACCAGCAATGGGAAAATGTAATGGGGAAAAACAAAACCCTCTCTCTCTTAGAGGAGATCCTCTGTCTGGATGTGCAGAACACAACTGTAGGCAGGCCCTTTCATCAGCAGCTTGTGTGTCCTGACCCAAACTTCCAATAAGTTGGCTCCTCATCTCTTGTCTGTAAGCATTCCCAGCCCAGAAACAGACATCCTTGGATCACGTGGTGCCTTTAATTCCCATTAGTAAATATGTTTTGGTCTTGGTGGAGTCAGATTTTCCTCAGAATTTCCATGCACGTTAGAGGGAACTCTTAGCCACCACAATACTCACAGCCGTTAGCTCTGGCCAGCTGCAGTAAATCCTCCTCTATTCAGTCAGCTTATTACTGGAATGAAACATCGGCTTCATTCTATCACTCTCTTTGTTCCTCAAGTGTATAATTACAAGTCAACTGAGGGTCATACGTTTCCATAACACCAAAGAACAGAAACCCTGAGAAGAGCCAGAAGAACGACTCACACTGATTTTAAAGGGTTTTGCCTCAAAGCTTCAACAACTCTCACACTGCAGGAGTAGATGCAGTCCACAAGGTTAAATCACAGGAGGAGAAAACAGGAGAGTGGCTGCAACTTGGACATCATTTAGGAAGCAGTGCTTAGTGTTTTGGTCTCCATGATAACCGTGGAGGAGACACACTGGGTACTTCCCTGCGTTTGTGCTGCTCAAAGTATTAAGAACAGCAAGAGCATATCCCCTTCCTGAGAGTCTTCCCCTTTCAGCTTTTCTTTCAGATGTGACATTAGTTTCTAAAACATTAGTGCAGTCACACTTAGTCTTTATTAAAAGCCTCAGTTCGGGCATCAGGACATCTTTTTGGAGATCAGCTACTTTAAAACAGCTCTAACATGATCATAGACAACAGTGGAATTGTCAGGGAGAGGCTACCCTATCATGTAATCTAAAAACATTAGGAAAGGACTCTTCAGCCATTCAAAACCAGTCAGAAAACTAGCATGTCAGCAAAAGAATGCATTACAGCACATATGATTTATTTGTGGCTATCTATAGATACAGGATTAGTTTTTACTATGTGTATGAGAATTTTAAACCACAGTGGTGATTGAATTTTCCCAGCAACACCTTTAAGACTAGATAACAGCAAACGGCAGTAGAGGTAAATTAGGGTCTAAAATTACTTGTGTCACTGACTTTCATGCTCGGTGCTAGTGTATACACACATGTTTGCAAATGGACAGCCTAATCCTTTTATATTGTCTGGTATTCCCTAGTCACCCCTGAAGCCAGTATTCCATTTACACATTGTGGTCTTGGTATCCAGTGATTTGCAAGTTTCTGAGGAAAGTTCTCAACTTCAGTTACTCACATTACCTCGCCTTCCAAACATTAAAAAATAATAATTTTAAAGCAGGAAATTGAAGGTGTAATCTTTTCACTGGCCTGACCACAAATTAAAATGAGAAAGCATTGGAAAACCATGCTTTGTTCCAAGCCATGGAAAATAGATGAAGGTCAAATCATATCTGGAAATTCTTTCAGACATCCTGCAAAGGCTGTACATCACTTAATGTTGTTGTTTCCGGCTATTTTTTTCAGTCTGGAGAGAAATATGACCAGACCTGGGTATACATGACCAAGAAGAGGTAATATAGCTCTGCACTGGCATTCAGTCATCTGTGATGCACTCGTATGCCCTTACTTGAAATTACACTAGACATTTAAGCTGATCCAATGGGACACGGATGCTGAGAGAAGTAATCCTACATTTTAGTCCCTACTATCACCTGCGTGGTGCTACCCAGTCTCTTGTCTCTGGAGCGTTTCTGACACTTTGCAGAGGTGTTCAGTTCTGTGGACTTCAAAAATCAGCACGTGTGTTCACTGTTTTGGTTTGTGGTCCTACTCATGAAACCCCACCCTCTTTGTGTCCTTCCTATTTTCAAATACATCCATTTGTATTTGACTTTAAGATTTTCTGCTCCGTAGCTCTATATTGCTGGTTATTGACAGGTGACATAAAACCCCTGTGTGCTAGTTTGACAGAAGGAAAAACATAACATAAAAAGCTGAAGGGCCTTGGGGCAACACTGAATTAACCCCATGGATTGTTATGCTTAACTTCCCTACACGTACCCAAATCTCTGTCTTCCTCTTTTTCCTCTCTTATTTACCAAGGGCATTTTATTGGACTAGAATAACCTTCATGACTGCAAAAGATGGAGTAATATTTGCACTATTCATATTTAGTAAATATTCAAAACACTGTATTTGTTCTTTTGTGCATCCTCTGTGGACAGAAATATTTTGTCACACCTAGGAGTGGGAGCATGGCATTCTATACTATACATGTTAAAGAAAATACTACATTTGTATTACCAGACCAGCTGGCAAAGTCATTCTAAAGAAAGAAACTTAAGGGATGGACACCAAATTAACCTATCATAAATACATTCTTGCTAATAGGGTAAAAAAAACAAATATGCAAACCTGCTATGCCTGAACAAGGTGTAATAATCAAGTAACAATATTATTTGTCAGTGCCACTACAGTACTGCAGAACTGGCTCAGGCAGTTCAGGAAAGCTGTGGGAAACACACTGAGGTCTGAGCAGTTGCAGTTTTTGTGGGCAATAAATGGTAAACAGCTGGTAATCTCCTAAAAACAGATGCCATGAACTGCTAAATTAGCTCTGGTGCCCAAATTCCTATTAATTTAACAAATATTTTAAATATATATATGCATAAAAATCAAAAATATATTAAAAATATATAGAAATAACATCTCATATTTAGCATATACTTTCATTCCAGATACCTGACACTTGACTGGAAGAACCACACCTAAATGTACTCAGATTCCATTAGGGTATCTGTTACAAGCAGTGCCCCTGGTATACCATCAGACAGGGAAATCAAACTCATTTCATGGTGTCCGAAACATTCCAACTGCAGGACGTGGTTTGTTTGTTTATTTTCACAGCTCACACAAAGGAAATCCATGAAATTCTGTATTGAAGAGAAATCTTTCCCAAGATCTAGTTACAAAAAGAAACTCTCCAAACTGTGTGTGGCCACATTCCCAGCTGTACCATTGTTCATTAGATGTAACTAAGGAGGAGGCTGAGGATGAGATCCATGAAAAACCAATGCATTTCTCCTATCCTGGGGGCAGTTTTTCACCAGCCCTGCCCTTCCATAGATGAAAGCAATCCAAGGGATCTTCTAATCTATACCAGCTGCTTCACCAAAGCCCCATGTTGGTCAGGACTTGCTGCAACACACCAAGGTCAGCTTCCCTTCTCCCCCTTCCCTGCTGCAATCTCCACATATAAGGTTTGTATAAAGCACAGCGCAGGAAAACATCCCACATGGGAAGCGCGAGCAGAAAGGATCACCATGCCAGAGAGACCTGACTGCTTCCCCAACTCCTCTTAACACAGCAGCAGTGAAAAGGGAACAAAAGGGAGACCAGTCTCGAATCTCTGTGCCTATCAGATCTACTTACTCTTACCTGTGGCCACAGCTCACAGTGGTCTTCAACACAAGTCTGCAGAAATGACCTCCTCAAGACTAACAAGAACATGGCCCATGAAAATTTATCACAAATCATAGGCCACCACTGTGTCCTGGGGACTTTACTTTCTGAATATCTCAGGATTTATGAATCATGAGTTCACAGTACGCATTAAAAGTAAAATTTAAAAAATTGTGTGCTAACTTACTACAATTTAGCAAATGTAAATGGTGCAATGGTTGAAAGGCTGCTTTTGTTCTGCAATTACAAAATAATCCAATTCTGCAAACCAAAGTTCACCTTGGAAATAGGGGACAGGGTGGGATGGGAAAAGTCTCTCTGGTAGCCTGATGGAAAGATTTTGTAAGCCCAGTGACAGTAAAGTCATTGCTGCCTGCTTAATTGATCAGAGCCTGCAAATTCACACAGCATTAAGCATTTTTAACTCTCTGTCCCTGCAATCTACATCAACTCAGCAACACACTTGTTACAAGGAGGGGAAATAAATCAAGAATAAAATTTAAATGCCACCAAAGGCACTGAACTTCTAGTGAGAAAAAACAATATTTCTGTGCAGAAAGTTTCTGAAGATGAAAGAGTGGGAGCAAAGCCCAGTGGACCTTTGCATGCCAGTAAATGATTTATCATCAAATGGTCACAACTGCTTCTTCTAAGACGCGATCAAAAGTTGCGGACATTACAAAGGCTTAGAAAAAGGCTTATGGTTCATTGTGAGATCTTCTTTAGTGTACTCAACCATATAAACTTCATCAGAAAAGTTAGCACACATGGCGAACAGACAGAAAAGAAATTTTAAAAGGTGGGGAGGGTTAAGATTGAAGCAACTTTAAAACCGTGCAGATTTACTTCTCTCTTTTTAGCTTTCTGCTGCTGTATTGAATGCGCTGTTGGTCTCCAGTACAGCCTGATATTCCTATCCTGAACTACACAATAGGAAAATGCTGTTTTTTCAAAAAGCAGGAAAATCACAAACCCTATACAGTAGAAGAAAACAGTTCTTACTCTTATTTTGTCATTTATATCTGTAGGGGAAGAAAAAACAAAACAAAGCATCCAAAGTGGTGAATTTATGCCTATAGTAAATGCAGATTAAAAGAGAAA
This sequence comes from Callaeas wilsoni, assembly GCA_013398955.1. Taxonomy (NCBI): domain Eukaryota; kingdom Metazoa; phylum Chordata; class Aves; order Passeriformes; family Callaeidae; genus Callaeas; species Callaeas wilsoni. The sequence goes on from VWPU01010326.1 coordinate 121,274, forward strand.
TGACAACACAAAAAAAAAATTTGCCACTGAAAATAAATTTCCACAAGAAGTAGTCTTTTGTATCAACATTTTCCATATTTTGCTCAAAAAAGCCCAAAGACTCCCAAAATACACAAATATAAAAATTTTCATAAAGCTCTCTGGTGAAAAATTGTTGATTATCGAACCTTTAAAAGTTTGACAAAATGCTTTTATAATTCAAGCTTCAATTATTTGATTTATTTAGTTTAGTTGTTAAAAACCTTTTTCATAGAAAATGAATACATTCACTACTACTCTGTTTATGTAGTTGTTCCTTAGAGTAATAACAGACTCTTATCAGGTTCCTAGGCTGATAGAAATCCTATGGGTGTAAGAGTCTCCAGCACTGGTCCTCTCATGGCCTACCACAGAGGTTAGGCTCCACAGTGACATTTAGTCTAAAAGGTTTTGATTAGAAGTAGAAGAGGCAAGCCCAGACTTCCATATTTAAACATTGTTTATTCTATCAGACCATCTCCTGCCAGCATCCAAAAATAAGTCAAAACCCAGTCTTTATTGGATGGAATACAAGACACATCCCTTTGAACCTCTATGTGAAAGCAAAAATGCTGGATGGCCAGACTCAAGTACCAAGTTCTCATTATTCAATAACAGAAAGTACAATCAAGTGGGGAGGTACTGGGAGTATGATGAAATATACTGAAATTTGGATGATTTTTTTTTTTCTAAATGGCTGTGTACTAACTACCAATGCAACCATAATGAGCAAAGAATAAGTCATATCTTTGAAAAAGTTCCCAAGTGAATTCCATTTTATCCAAACCTTGCTGAAAAGACACAAATGCAGATTGAGTCTACATACATGAGGATGACTTAGTTTATTTTTCTCCTTTATTAAAGCTACCAAAAAAACAATTTCTTATTCCTACTGTTATCTGTAATACCCTGAAGTGAATGAACACCATGGCTCCTGCCCAGGACCCCTGTTAAAACAAATTCCATTTGTACATTTAAAAATCAGTACAAGGGCGAAACATGACAAAGCCTGAAATGTGAAACATGAAACTTCCTGCTTTAACTGTTCAGATCTGGCATGCATACATATGGCTTTTAAACCCCAGCTTGTCCCTAGAGTGCATCACAGCAGCCAAAAGATTGTTCCAATTAACACCTGCTACTATCGGTCCCAAAGGGTCATTCTGAGATCTGAGGATTTCAGAGCAAAGAACAGCTTCAGCAGCTGTAAAGAAAAGGGGACTGGACCTTACTACACAATTCTTGCTGTGAGAGGGGAGAGATCTTCCAGTGTTTGGAAGAACTGGGTTAAAGGAAGTCTTGAGACAAGGCAAAACCACAAAATATATTTTGCAGTACTGGAAAAGTCAGATCTGTGATATATGTTTTGCTGCATATAATGAAAATAATTTTAAAACATTTCTGTTTTAGTCAGCTTCTTCGAATGATCCAGTCTTTGCAAGAGAGGTTCCTTTTTGGAGATCGGAGAGGGACTAATTTTTCCCAAAATTTCTTAGCAAAACAGATAAAAATTGATCAGCCCATTTGAGAGAAGATAGTTGAATTTTGTTGTCCTCACAAGAGCAAAATGCAACCTTTTCCAAAGCAATCCAGGTCTCTGAATTACATTAAAATGAACATTCCATCTTCTCATGCTGTACAACCACCAACCTGTGGACCAACATATTTCCACTTAACACTCTCAATGCCCCAAGTCCTCCTTTCCCCCCATAGCATTCATCCTGCAGACTTTTAGTCTCCCATATCCCACTATTCAGTGCTTGGCAAGAGAAAAGCAGCACAGTCATGTGCCATCTGTCCATAGTATTTTTTTTTTGTCTCCTAGGGATTAACAAGCTCAGGGAAGTTCCCATCTACTGACCTCCCTCAGCCTTGGCAATCCTACTTGGAGTACTTTTATGAGAATTTTCAAGCATTTCTTTTTTCTTAAGGAAAATCTAGAAAATTGAATGAAAAAGAAAATAAAGTGAACGCACTGTTATGTTCCTACAGACATTTATCTAATGACTAATGTTATCCGTGTATATACAAAGTTATACAGAGGCATAAATGTTTCAAAATTTGATCCAAGTCTGGTAAACCACTTTCAAAATCAGGAAATTCCAAAGAAAAGGTTAGCTACGTTTGCATCTGTATTATTTTCTGTTCTTGCTTCCATTTTTGGTGAAAATTTTAATATAATCTTAGTCCTCTAGTCCAAACTATAAAATAAATAACAGATTTAAGCTGTCATGGGGTCTAAGGCTAATGATGCCACTCAAGCAAGTAAGACACCATGGAGAGAAATTTTGTTTGTTCATATTGAGAATATTTTTACAAAGCTGAAGGAATAAAAAAAATGCTTTATAGTACAAGGAAATCAGACCCAAGTTTTGCAGAACAGCTGTGGTAAAGACCTCAGATCTGGGAAATTTCTGACTAAGAACCTTTCATCTTAAAAGTCCGTTTATAACATTGGACAAGTCTGCCTCTTTAAGCCTGCCTCAGCAGAGATGAGCTTCAGTACAATAAAGAAAACAAACAAAAAACCCTGAGGAAAATCAGACTGTAATGAACTATTCTTTAAGAATAGCTAGTCCTTAGAGTACATCCAGAAACCTGTCAGAACTGAACACCGAACACTGGCTTACACATTCAAACAGGATGCCTTTGCAGACATAATTTTTACCATACTATCAGCACTGATATACATCAGAGTACTTCCTGAACTTGAAATTTGGCTCAAATACTATACTACATATGAAAAGGGAAAAGAAGAAAAGGACAAAGGTGAATGAGAAGGAACAAATACTACAGAGCAGTTTGTACTTAACTACAGCTACTCTATGCTTATTGTTCAGAGCCATTTTCCAGATGCACGTGTGCCTGCAAGCAAGAGGAACTTTTCTGGTACACATGAGTACACCAGACTGGCTCCTTCTGCTGCTACACATGCAGCAACAGCCAAACCATAAATGAGACCCAGACAGATTAAAAATTTACCCCATTCAGTATTCTTAAGCCACCAGTCATTTGAGTTAGATACTAATGTTTTTTAAAGGGCTAATAAAGATGAAAATAAAAAAAATTCCAGCAAGTTACTTGCATTTCATACCTTAGGTGGTACATGAATCAGCAGCATCACAACTTCACATTTTTCCCAAGGATTAATTCTCTCAGCTAAGGAAAGAAAACTATTCTTTCTTCCTCTAGTGATGTACTTAGTTACTAATGAAGCATATGCAAAGCTAACCAAGAGTGTTAAATTAAAGACAATTTGAAAGATTAACAGCATTCAGCTGTGCTGCTGAAGGGAGGGATCATCTGCTTAGTGCCACACCCCAGGTGTGCTAACTGAAGTGAAGATCAGGAGGGAAAGACCAAGCCTTAAAAGATAAGACCAGGTTCTGTTTCATAACACTTCCCTTCAACATCGTCTGTTCTACAGATCTTAAAAAAACTGAAATCCAAACACTAGGACCAGTCTCAAATAAATTCACTCAATGAAACTTGTCAGCCTAAATCAGTGCAGCCTTATTTATTCATAGAACATGTACAGTGTAGGAAGCTGAACTGAAAGCTTACTCCATGGCTTCTTGCCAATGGGCCTGCTTGCTGCCCTACAAGAATGCTGGATATTTTGAAAAATAAGAACAAACACAATTAGAAATATGAGGCATATATAGACTTTCAGCGTATATATTCACCACCACCTCTCAAAACTGAGCAAGAGTCATCAAGATGCAGCCTGGATCAGTGTTTACACCTTTTGTCCAGAGCACTGGTATTGTTCACTCTCTCACACATCCTTGCTGGGGGCAGGGGTCGGGAGAAGGGGCTCCTTCTGGTCAGGAACCGCAGTGGAGGGAACGGGCGGAGGGAGGGGTCGGGTAACACCCGTTCCAAGCTATCACATGGGAATCGTTTCTCTGTCTTGTACACTTTGTTAGTAGGATTTTTGCTGTTACTGTTCATTTTCTTATCTCATCGCTGTTTCTAGTAAATTGTCCTTATCCCAACCTGTGATCTTTACCTCTTGTGCCTCCAGTCCTCCTCTCTAGCCTCCCAAAGGGGAGAGGAAGAGAGGAAAGAGGGGAATGAGCAAGTGAGCAGCAGCTTGGTTTGCAGAGTCACTGTGGAAGCACCAAACTGGGAAGTACCATTCCTAAACCATGACAGACTTCTTTGATGGATTATGAATACAACAACCTGATACAGTTTACCAGGATCTGATCTCAAAACTGTATTTTCTCTATGTTTCTCCTTCTAATTTTTGCATTCATTTTGCCTTCTTCCAAATTGTACTGTGAAGTCTCTAGAGGAGAGACCACTATTGACATGTCTTTCCAAGTTTTTTAAAAATTATTAACAAACATGCACAGCTTTTCTGAAGACATCATAACATGTCCTTTCCCTGTTGGAGGTTTCCTAGCCTTTGAACTTCATTTCATGAAGGATATTGGTGCCTATATGCCCTCTGCAGTCTTTCAATAGTACAACAGCTTTATCTAACCAGTGATCACGTGGCCTAGATCAGAATAAATTTTCCATCCAGAAATGATGAAGTTTGATGTATTCCATCTCCACCACTCACTGCTAGAAAGAGGTGTAGTATCCCTTCACCACTGATGGCACAACTGTTTGTAGTATCTCATTTTAAACTGAAAAAGGGAAATTATCCTGCTTCAAAATAGCCCATCAGAAAAGTAGGATTTTCAGCCCTTGATCCAGTTTATTACATGGTCTCACAAAGATTTGTGCCAACAAAACTGAGAGGGAAGTGCCAATGATAGCGACAAAGTAGGGCAGTGTGTCCTTTGGTTTTCGTCCCGTAGGGCATGGCCTTCTAGAATGAACTAAGCTTTTTAGAAACTGATTTTAACATTTGGACAGCACTCAAGTTTCAGTGAGAGCAACCACTGAGCTTTTTTAAGCACCTGGAAGCAGCAGACAAATGATGCAATACATTTTCCTGTTACATAGCTAAAGACAAGACTAAATATTAGGTTGGGGTTGTTTTGGCTTTTTTTTCTATTGGGAGCTCATCCAAAAAGCAAGCAGCAAAATACCTTTAAACTCATGTCTTTATGTTAGATGTTTTAGTCTATGTCTTAATTTATATCAACAGCACCACTTTTATTCCATTTAAGAGTTTCTGTGTTATAGTAGGTCCACTGTCTATCTAATCCAAGAGACTGGTGTCCAGAGCTTCGAAGAAAAAATAACATCCTTGTGTGTTCTGCCCATCAGAAGCAGTAGGCACCCTGACAGAGTTTCAAGGCCGCATAGGTGTCCTTCTCCTGCTTCCAACTCCCATATTGTCAGTGATTTCAGTGTGCAGAATAGTCCAGTCCAGTAGAGGGGCATGTTAAATGAGGAGAGGAAAAGGGATCTCCTCCATTTCATTCAGGACATTATATCAGTTCCTGATACTATTTTCACTGGAAATTCATGACACAGGAAAGCCTTTACAAAAGTGAAAGGATTTCACACATGGGAAGCTTATCTTATCTCTGCCGCTCTTCCAAACTTTGAACTATATTCCAGGAAGTATTGATTTTTTATTTATTTTTAAATTTCTGGAATAGATTCAAGAGAGTCCTATTCTGAACACTGAAAGAGGTGAAGGTCCTATATTTTATCTGGGAAAAACTGGAAGGTCCCAACATTTCACAGTATTACCTTATCACTTTGATCAGGCCAGGGGCGTATTTAGCAAATGTTTCATGTTTAAAAGTTTCAGGGTAAGAAAATTGTGGTAGCTAAACTGAATATATGTTGCCAGGTGCTGTAAAATTATTTTCTTTGCTTCTGATGGCCTGAGGTTGGGCAAATTTTAAAGAGGATTATAACTACAAATTCATGACACTAAAGTTGGTAGCACATAAAATGTCACAATAAATCTACAAAAACAGGAATAAACTCATTTTTAAAAAGTGCTTCTGAGATCTGAGTTGTAAAGAACAAGATCTAGCTTAGCTGTCTTCAATACAAAATAAATGTTATTTCACAACTGACTAATCATTTTCAAGTTTCTGCAACAATTAAAAATGGTATTCATATTTGTAGTGCAAAAGTGCATATATTTAATTACCTGGAGTACCTTCTTTTTCATCTTCCTTTCTCCTCTAAAGAGTCTTGTGCAGAGGCACAGATGGCACAAGCAGCAAGCGTTTAAAGACAATTCTGTATTATCAGAGAGTTGTATCTAAACTTCCTATGCATTCCTACATTGTACTTCAGTGAGGTCCAAGGCACGGTAAACCCAAAACTGAAAAATGGGTATGAGAAATTTTTAAACGTTTTCTATTAAAACTAAGTGTTTAATGTATGTAACTTCAGAACACTTATAATAGCATACAGTTCTAAAGTCCTTTATTTACTTTCAATTAAATACTTTTAAAAGTAAGCACACAATCCATAGTATTTAAGCCAGAATGAACAGATATGTATATAAGAAACTGCTTTGAATACAAAATAGTAATTGTTAGTTTCCAGTTCCTGGGGAAATAGACCACGAAAGTCAAAGTGGGTCCAGACAGCTTATCTTAACATAAAGACTTACTACTGAAAAAGAGGAAACTGAAAATACAAAACATATACTGAAATCTGAACATGCTGAGGACTTATGACACCAATCATCTAAAGGTCAGATGGTTACAAGCACATACAATAAAAATATTTCATGTCGTATTATAATTTCCAATTATTTACTCAGCTGGGACATGCGAAGTTACATGCCAGGGGTTACAAACTAGTCAGTGCCTGAGCCAGGAGCAGAAGAAAAGTATCTAATTCTGCACCCCGCTTCTTAGTCAGCAGCTAGCATAACCAGAGGGAAGAACCACACATAGAACCATAGGTAAGAACAAATATATGTCCCAGTAAACATTTTTCACTAGCTGTTATAATGCTCCATAATTTTACATATAGAAGCAGTGTTCTTAAATTCCATTTTAAAAAATTAATTCTTTAGGTGAGCGTGTTGACGTTTTGTTCCTTTCATTCTATACCTGTTTTTCTATTATTAGCATCCAGCAAAATTAAATCCTCAGAATAAACAAAAATATTTACATGGACCTTTTTCCTTTGAAACTGTAAGCTAGCAGAATAAAGCACTTTTTCTTCCCCACATACTTCCACACGTTTTTTCAGTTTTCTTTCTCAAGAGAAGCTGTATACATCCCAGTTGCATCTCTTGTATTTCCCCTATTTAATCATCTTTTCCCATAACTGCCTCTTGAAGCAACCAGCCAAATGTTTAAGAGAAGAAGCATGCTCCCTGAAAGCCACTGGCCCTGATCTCTCTGATTTTCCTTTCTTTATAGTTCATTCATAATATTATTCAAGCCACTGTTCTAGCGAAAATGCTGACTGCTAAGAGGACTGAGATCATCCTAGCAATGGCACTTATTATAAGAGCAAGAGAAATCCATCTGGTGCTTTGGTTGTGTGACAGTCCTGGACCCTAAAGATGTGAGTTCAATTTTCTGCTCTACGGTAAGTATCTTGTATGCCTTTTAGCAAAATATCATGAATCTACCCAAATTCCATTGGTGGAGCATAGGTAACATTTTCCTGCTCTCCTATAGAGCCACATCAAGATGCTTGGTCACTAGAAATACACTCCCTTCCTCTTCACTGCCTCTTTCTTTTTACTTTGTTTTGTTCTACAGCCACTCCTCCTATCAGCAGCTTCCAACCACAGCTTGGAATAGCCACCATTTATTGGATTCTCAGGACAAAGTAGTAGTGCACATAAAGAAAGTCTCAGAAAACACCAGAAGCAAGCAGAATAAAATCAGCTTTTAAAGTGTGAAAGCACCCCTTCAGAAAATTTCAGTGATGGCTTGCTAAGTGAAAAAATAGCACAGTAAGGTGAGTCAAAAAGAAGAAAAACACAAATTATGGGAGGAAACTTGCAAAAGACATAAGAAATTAATTAGAAGCTATCATCAACTTCTGTTCATCCTAAAACTCTAAGGTAATTCAAGATGAAGTAGTGAGGCACTAATTGTGGTATATTGCATCTTGTACCTAAAACTGTTTTGGTACTAGAAGATGGCCAACATGACACTGATTCTTTTTCAGAAGTTTCAGACAGACCCAAGGAAGACCTCACCAATGAGCCTCACAGCCCTCTGAAATGTTAGTGGAATTTATCCTACACATTAAAATTAATGGACATGTGGATGAATATGAATAGCGAAGAGTCAACACTATTTGTTTCTTGTGGATTTTTTAAAAGAAAATCTGTGCCTTGCAAATTTATTTAATTTTTCTGAAGAAGCAATGAAGAATGTGGACAAGGAGTATCCCTTTGACACGGTCTACTTGTATTTTCAATAGGCATTCAGAAAAGTTCCTCACCCAAAGACTCTTAAATAATCTAAAAAACATGGCAATGTCCTTGGATGGATCTGTTCAGGAGATCAGAAACAGAGCCAAAGAACAAAAAGCCAGTGGAGTCTCACAGGGCTTTTTGCTGGGACCTGAGGCCCTCAGTGTATTCATAAATGAATTAAAGGGGGAAGAATACTGAGGTGACAAAGAATGGCGCTGACACTAAGCTATTCAAGGCAATAAAGAAGAGAGACAGTTTCAGAAAACCTCATGATAATGAGTGGCTTGGCAAAGAAATGACAGCTGAAATTCAGCTTAGATAAATGCACATGGGGAAAAACAACCTGAACTTCACATATGAACTGTTGCTTTGGGCTGACTAATTCAAGGCAGGATGAAAATCTTGAGGATTTACTAAATAGTTTGACGAAAACATAATCTGAATAATTTGTAACAGTCAGAAAAAGACTGTAGAGCACCAGCAGTCATAAGAATAGGATTATTCCACCGTATAACTCCCTGACTCATTGGTATTGTGAAAATTGTGAGTAGGTCTGACCTCTCTTCCCCAAAAGAAGGCAAATTGGAAGAGATATCCAAAAAGGACATGTAATAGTATTGTAGGGAGCCCAAAGCTGAAAAACACTAATTAACTAAGGTTCCACAATCTGAAACTGAGACCATTTAATCTGAAATATAGTAGCGGTTTAAAAGATAAAGAGTAAAATGTGAAAGAATTTTTAGTATCCTTTTCAATATAATAACTGAAGAACAGCAAGATGATAAGGGCTAGATTCAAAAGTATCAGAAGAAAGTACTTTCTTGATCAATATGCTGTTTAACCTATGGCCTTAGAAGACAAAGATCATGCAGGTTCAAAAATGGAATGGACAACCCACAGACAAAAAATTCATCAAAGTCTTAGAGGGATGTGTAGACTCCTGGTTGCCAGGAGAATATCCTGGGAAAATATCAGTATGCAATTGCCTGTACTTACCTTCTCTTGTCACCATCTACATGTACTGTTTCTGGTTTGGTTTGAAGACATTCATTGGTGCAGTCATGCTACAAATTTAGAACTGCAGACTCTGGGATAACTGCTTGTTCTTACATTTTCCTCAGTTTTTACCTCAGCTTCATACTCGTCACAAATTAGTATTCAATGTCTGAATGCACCTTTATTGACAGCAATGTTATACAAAGGAACATCAACATAATAGGTGTGGGCATAAGGTTGTTGTAGTTATAAATCTTATTAGAATACTTGATCTGGAACCTTCTCTACTTTCTCTTGCCCATTGCAGCTGCTTGCTTCCCTGGGTAGCAATCAATACTTGTCATCTTGAAGTCTATGTTCTGCACTATCGTGGACCTGTGCAGGGAGCAGCAGGTGGTTTCTCAACATCCCAGTCTAAGAGATCCTGGTGCAATAAGGTTCAGGACATATGAGGGAACGATTTCTCTGCTGACCATTCACATTTTGACTCCTTTGCATAACTTCTGCTTCTTTTCCTGATACCAGTCCAAGTGAGAAAGGCCTAAAGTAGCTGAAGAAAGTGGAGTAGAAGTGGGAGGATGGTGAACAAGGCTATTTCCCAGTCTACTGGCAGCAGCAGCAGTAATGTGACTTTCTAGCTCCCTCCAAACATACAAAAAGAATGAGAATCCTGTTTTTTTCATATTTCACTTTGACAGCTTCTTCTGCTTAGAGTATCGATTCTTTGCATCATACTCTCTCTCAGAAGTCTGTACCAGTGCTAGCACAAAGGGGCCTTGACACTTGCAAGTGATGTTTCAATACATGAGGTCTGGTAGTCATGGCCATTCTTGGTATCTGGACCTTCTGTCCCTCTACTAATGGGATCTGGATAGCATCCCTCAGATCCTGCTCTGCTGCTCTTCATAGCTTTCCAGGCTGGGGAAGTAAAACGGGTGATCTGGCAGAAGGTTTAATGCAAAAAAACAACAAACCACTTTTCACTCAACAAATCATTACAATGGGGAATCCATTATGATATGAATTGAGCACTAAATAAATAAATAAAAAGGGTTCAGGAATCAGAATAATGGAAAGTATTATCATTGCTGAAAGTGCTCCTGATGCAGTTTCTAAACCCCTGCTTAAAGGAAACTGAATACAGAGTTCACTCGATACGTTCCTCTCTAGGCCTTTTCTGCTGGGCAGTGTCGTGGACAGGCTGATAAATTACGTGGATCACTGGTCAGACAAAAATGGCTGTTCACATGTTCTTACACTTTAATTTCTGTAATTGATTGATGTCTTTAACTCCTTGTCAGGAGTTAAAGGAGATGAAGGATGGATTGACTAGTAAAGTAACCTTTGGCAGAAGACAGTTTGAAATCCTTGGATGCCGTTATAAATGTCAGTCATTAATGCTTTATCAGACTGGGCACTACTAGCACACAGCAGTTAAGCTGACAGATTGATACTGAACCTAAAAATATCTGCAGGGTGAAAGTGAAAGCAAGGAAGCTAAGATTACTTTATCAAACAATCTAACTGCATTAGTAAGAAAAGGTATTTCCTACCTAGAAGAGCTAAGGGTTCCAAAGAACATATCTGTATTTCTTCACCTAAAGTTGAAAAAAACACACTAAACTTTTTGTTCCTTTGGCTAAATATTAGGGGAAATAATTCCTAGCTTTTAACATATGGGTATATTAGTATTTAGCATATGGACTGTAACATCCTTCTGAGGTCTCTGCCAGTACCAGGACTGACTGTATTCACAACATGACACAGATCTTTGCTAGGGCAGTATTGAACTACAAAAGTTTTAGCCTAAGAAGGCACGTACTGCACAGAAGATGAGAAGACAGAGAAGCAGCCAGACAAAATATTTTTGTGAACTTCATATTTAAAGTCGATTACTCCCACTGGGGCAGCTGTGCACTATTGCTCCCTGTGAATATTCAGGAAGAAATGAATAGTGATATTCAAAACTGGACTGTGACCAGTCATGTCAAGGTCTAGAAAAATATCAATAGCAGCTGCAGGTATGTGACATTAAAGGCATGAGCTAAATCTGAGATATTTAGCATAAGTTCTTCTTCTCTCAACACGAATTAATCAGTGAACACAACCAGATCCCTTCCTACAGAATACATAATTGTGTATGTGAAACTTATGTGTCACTGGAGGCCCTACACCATGTCTTAAATGAGAGTGAAAACTTCAAAACAGAGACATGCTGAAGATTTTTGTCAGCATCAGAAAACAGTTATCCATTAGGGAAGCCAAGGGAAACCCAGAAAAAAAGAACTCAAAGGAAATTGGCATCTTGCCTTTTAGATGGAAGACATTCAAATATGAACTTCAGACAATGGCTCTAACACCTCCCTACTGATTTTTACCAGCCAAGTAACAATTTGCAGTCATAGCTCAAAACTGTGCCTGCAGCTCTAAAATGTCATTATGGAGTACTGTTTAATACTAAAGCAAAGATGACAACTGCATTTGTCTCCACAGGACTGAATTCTACAACAATGGAAGAAGACACTGTGGTCCAGATTCCAGGATCTTATGGACTCCTTTCCATTACAGGGTATGAAACAATGCAAATTAAACACAATACTCATAAGCAGGATGTGTTCTACCAGCTACACAGTAAAAGTTATTTTCAGCTTCAGAGTTTCAACTATTGTTTCAGCCTTGAGCTTAGGTAGTATATAAGGTAATGGAGGTTGGCCCACAAGTTACAGAAAGCAGGCTATAATTTCATTTAAAGCTTCTCCACGCAAAGAAAATGAAGAGGAAAGACTGGTCTCCAGACTCTTCTTCATAAGAAATACATCTGGATAGCAAAAGCTGTAATACCAAGTTCTTCTGTAGAATGCAAACAAAACTATCCAGATTCTGCCACAGTAATATTAGACTCCTTGACTGAGTTTTCGCTTTTTCTGTTACAAAGTTACTGAAATAATTTTTTTCCAATCTTAAAAGTAGATTGTACTAGAAAAAAGTAGAAAATTACTACCTAAAGTACTTAGAACATGTTCTACATAGAATAGAAAACAACAAATACCCGTGCACCCTACCAACACCTCTTCATCTTAGTTGAGAGGTATCACCTATGATTTTTCATTCTATTTAATTGTCCTATTCAGCCTACAATCTTGATTGTGGCAGAGTCAGCCAAATCTCAAAATTTTTATAGCTCTATTGATGCAAACCTGGAGATTTTGAGTATAACTTGCTCAGGCACAGCCATTGGCCATGATGACACCTCTAGTTCCCAAATTTGTGCTGACAAGTACATATGCACAGAGGAAACATGCCTTTAATCAGAGCTAGTTAGAAGATGTAACAGTTCCATAAACTTTCTGGTAAAGAAAGAAAATGCAATTTAGAAAAAAGGTACAGACACTACAAGGGAAATGTACCATATTTTCAGATTATAACCAATAAGAAATTATAATTGTGGGAAAGGAATGTTTGCTTCTTAACTTACAACCTTCTCATGTTCAGTGTTGACTTCATAATGTTCAGAAGGTGGCCTGATTTCACCAATAATCCATACCAATTATTTTGATGGCAGAGCTGGTAAAGTACTCAAGCTTTCAAAGGTGGGTTGGGAATAGAAATCAGAAGTGCTCACCAATGATTTTTTCAAGGTTAAAGAAATATTTGAAGTCTTTCTTTTCTGTATCTATAGCATGAAGCAAAGCTCTTTGTTTCCTATCAATACAGAGTTGCATCCCTTATGAACTGTAAATGACAGTTCAGGTCTTTGAAAGAAGTGTCAGTTGCTGCCTAAACAGTAACAACTGATCATGTTTGCAAGGGCCAACTCTAGACTTGAACACACTCCATGTCTATAGAATAGATATCACACTTCTGACACTGGTACTATGTTCTGGCATACAAACAACAAATGGTTAATGGGTGAGTGATTAGGGATCCCAAAACAGAAGTTGCCCTTGAGTTGTTGCTGAGTAGTGCTCAGAATCAGGTTTAAAGTCTTCATAATAAAAGAATTGCAGCATCAGCCTTAACATGCTTAGATTCGGTATCCGTGAAATTTTTTTTAAAAAGTGGAAAAAAACACTCGCCAAAGAAAAAAACAAGAAAACAATTTCAAAAAATCTACACAATTGCATTCTCTTTCAAAAGTAAGAAACATGTAAGACCAAGAATGTTTCTTTTAAAAACAGCTGGAAGGGACATCTAAGATAGTTAAAACCTTTCAAGAAGTACAGTGGCTATCCAAAGGTGCCTAAAGAGGCACATGGTGAATGCACACTGACTGTTAGGAAGCCTTATGATGGAGCAAAATTATACCAGCATGGCCAAGTAGAAAGCTGATACACATAATTAGTAAATTCAGAAAAATAAAATGTTATCCAAAAACCCCAACCAACCAAGCAAAATCATTAACTCAAAGAAGTTCAAAAATACCATGAAGACCACCATGCTGAAGATATCGATGTTGGAAACAATTTTCAAAAAACTAAAAAAACTTGAAACAAAATAGCTACATATGTAGTGTAGCCTCTTGCTTAATATGAGCTTTGTCCCGAAGAATGGGAAGGTAACATGTTTTATGCCAATTTTTAACTAATACTGCAGTGGAGACTGCCCACCTTGTGGAAGTGCCAGCCATCTGAAAGGCTGCTTGGCTGCTCAGCGCAGACGTGTATGGTTTACCCTATCCAACTACGTTCCAGGGAGCCAAACTTCTTGGAACACCACTTAAATTTGTTTCCTGCCCCAAGTGACCTCAATTTGCTCTCCAGAAAGAATAGGACTGGCAGAATCCTCCATTAAAAATCTGTCTCAGAAAGAGTTAATATCTCACTAACACACAGTTGCTAACCTGAGATCATTTAAGGAAGAGTATGGATCAGAAAACATTCCAGTTTCACAGAGAGAAGCTTTCAATTTTCACATTGAAGCCTCAAGTGTTCTGTTCCACTATCTAACCTGATCTGTTTCTCATCAAAACCAGCAAAACTAGATTTACCAGACATTGTTTTCATCTAGACGGTCTCAGTTTTAAGAGGATTGAAATTTTTTTTTTGCATTCAAGTGCAATTCAGACTATGAAAGACCAGGTATCCTCAGCTGGCATGGTCTGAGTACATGCAGGATGCTCTCACCATCTGTCAGGCTTTGAATGTCATACTCATTTCCCAGATGCTTTGGGGCACTGGGAGGGCACTTCTGTGCCAAAGATTTAGCAGGAATTCTATTCTGTTGTTTAGCTGGCTGGCTGATTTGCTTATTACTTCTCCCTTCAGATGGCTGTTTCTGATTCAAACCACACGCAGCCATTTTTTCAACCACCTTCAGGGTCCTTCTCAAAACTAACTACTCCATGATGCAAAAAAACCCTGCCATTTATACTGCAGTACAAACATCAAGCAGAACTGGTAACAATATTCAGAATACCTCAAGCTATAAATAATGAATGAAAGTTTTGCTAATATTATATGAAGGCATCTAAAGTCAACTATACCAATTCTGCAAACTGAGTCACTCATCCTAAAGGATTAATTGTTCCACTATAGATATTAGTTACTTAGAGCTGTGAAATTTTTAAAGGGCTTTTTAAAAAACATAAAACCAAGATGTATATTAATATTATAGAGTGATCTGCAAGAAAGGAACTGTGATATGTCCAAATTTTAGAAGGTTTCAGGGTCAATAATTGTGAAATTTTTAAGACAGACAAAATTTGAAGAGAAGAAAATCTTGTAATTTGACAATAGCTTCTAGGTTGCAGCATGAAATACTGAATTTAACGTTATTGTTGTATTGTTGTGAGACCTCCAAAATCCTGCCTGTATGGTCAAAGATGGAACCCGGTGCACTAGAACCTGCACATGAGAACTGTCAGGGTTCCATTCTTATTGACTCACACAAATCAAAAGACTGAGATTGAAAGGCTCCTCAACGGCTCAGGTAGGTGTAGTCAAGATAAAGAAAGAGAACCCCAGTTTCTTGTCCTTCCTGAAACTGATGCTAATTTTGGAATGTACTTTACTGTGATGAGATTTCACCCTAATGTGACATCCAGGAACTGAACTTTGATGCCTGTCTTGCTTTCCTTTTGATTGCAGAGGGTTTACGTTTCTAACTAATTTTGTTGAAGAATGGAAGTTCTGCTTCCTACCTAGATTTCCTAGATTTCTCTCCCTTCTTTTCAAATGTCAATTATTATCCAGCATCTCGGAAACAAACTAGTGGGTATTTAAAACATTTGCCAAAAGAAACACCTTAATAAAGAAGTTACATAAAGTACAAGCTCAAGCACTGCCTAATCAGTTTGGATTAAGCACATCAGATTTTATTCACTCAACTGGAAAACTAACATTTGCTCAGCTTGGAAACTCTAATTCTTTGTGCTTACTGGTGTAAAAAATGCGCAGTTATCTCCAGCACAGTGTTTATTCAGTACCTGTGCAAGCATCCACTGCTTGGTTAGATTCAGCTTACAAAATTCCAAAGGTATTTGGAATTCCCAAAGAAAATGTTAAAACAAAAAAATCTTTAATGCTTGGAAGGATCCTGTTTCCTTCTCTTCCACATTCTCTGCTGTGAAAATTGGTATGCTTCCATTATCATTAAAGTTTTGACCTGGTCCTAATTTTTCTTTGAAGTATGCCATTGAAGATGAACAATTCAGTTAATAAATGTTGCTCTTCTTTTACCAGCAACTCAACAGCTGTGGGCAAGGCTATGCTACTCAGAAAGGAAACTAAGACAAGCTCTGAGTTACTCTACTTAGGAGGAAGTCCTGCTGCAGAAGTACAGGTTATATATATCTTGGATAAGTTGAAAATCCTGTCATGCGGGCTAGCAAAGTATTGTCTTTTATTTAGAGTGTATCTGAAGAAGGTTGGCTCATTCAGGAGCATGAAAGAAGGTATTTCAATGTGTTAAACAGTTAAGTTTTCATTTCCAGGACAACTCTGGTTGTTGTTTCTCACAAAGCTTTCCATAAACAGCCTGCAAACTGTTTTTATCTGTTAGTCATAATCTTGCATTATCACTTACCTGTTTGCCAATAAACAAAATCATGTTTGCAGTGTTTTTTAATATCTCAGTGGACTTGTCTTTTCACTCTTTTAGGAAGATAAATAAGAATCTAATTGTTCTTTCTCCTCTTCCTAATAAAATCAATATTTCTTCCTTAAGTCATCTCATTGATTTCAGCATGCTCTGTTTGGTTTTTGACGGAGATACTGAATTGGGTCATGTATTATATTAGATCTTAAACCTCTTCCTTCTCTTTTCCCTGTATCTTACTCAACTTTAATTTTCACTCATATTTTTTTTTAGCTCCGTTACTCTTACTCCCTCCTTTTCTATCACAGACAATGTGAAGTTTTTTCTACCTGCTATCTCTCATATATTTTCTTGGCATTAGCAATGACTTCTCACTTTGAGATCATTGTTTTAATCTCTAAATTTCTCTCCTAGAACTTCTAACTGGCTACAATTTCCTTAGCAAGAAGCAGAGCTTCTAGAACTACTGCACAAACACAAGATAATGGGTGTATGCAGAGCAGACATTCTTAGGTGAACAAGCTGAATTTCTGTCCTCACACATCCTCTGTCTTCTCTCATTTAGCATCATTTTCTCACTCTGCATTTGATAATTCTTATTTCACTGTCTCCTCAACTAGCCCTTTGCAGCCATCTTACCAACAGTTCTGCTGTTCACAAGTCTCTGACCCTCCTAATTCTTTCCGTTCTGTTTCATGCAGGTTCCTATATGCATTCCTCAGTGTTTAATAGCTTTATTCTCTTTGCTGGACATCCATCCATCCATCCATCCATCCATCCCTCCCTTTGTCAATTTTTGCTCACGCTTTCCTAGCAATGGCTTCAGGATGGCACATTCCCTCGATTTTGACTGCATCCCTCTACTCTCTTCATACAGAGCAGATAAGACTGACTATACTGAACAAGGCAGGATGAGAACCCATTCCAGTCCAAACCAGTGAGTGTTTTGCTTAATAAGCTGGCTCTTTACCAGCTGCTTTTTTGGCTCAACTAAACTACAAGGCAGAAATCACTGAAATACATGGTACTGATCTTTTTTTCTTCTGTATGTTGTTTAATCTATCATTAGATTCAAATTGTACTGTCTTACAATGCAAAATAATCTGAAATTTTAATGGAAAGTACTAGACATAATGCTAGCTGTGATAATGGAAATGTAGTATGAATCTTCAGTGCAATAAAAGTAGTATGTCCACAGAATTGCAACAAGCAGATAAGGAATATAATAACTGATTTGTATTATGGTCTCTACACACACAGTGTCAAACTTCTGAAGCTCATTATTTTCACAGAATCACAGAACCACTGAATATTCTGAGTTGGAAGTGACGCACAAGGATCATTGAGTAAAACTCCTGGTCCAGCACAGCACCATCCCCAAGAATTACATCACGTGCCCAAGAGTACTGTCCAAATGTCTCTTGAGCTATATCAGGCCTGGTGCTGTGACCACTTCCCTGGGGAGCCTGTTCCAGTGCCCCATCATCCTCTGGGTGAAAAACCCTTTTGTAATATAGAGCCTAAACCTCCCTAAGCACAGCTTCACGCCATTCCCTTCTGTCCTGCCACTGGTCACCAGAGAGAAGAGATCAGTGTCTGCACCTCCTCTTCCCCTCACAAGGAAGTTATAACTGCAATGAGGTTTCCCCTCATCCCTCTTCTTTTCCAGGCTGAACAGACCAAGTGACCTCCTCAATACGGCTTCTTCTCAAGGCCCTTCACCATCTTCATGGCCCTCCTTTGGACACTCTCTAACTGCTTTATATCCTTTTTATATTGTGGTGCCCAAAACTGCCCCCAGGACTCGAGGTGAGGCTGCCCCAGTGCAGAGCAGAGCGGGACAATCCCCTCCCTTGCCTGGCTGGCAATGCTGTGCCTGATGCGCCCCAGGACACGCTTGGCCCTCCTGGCTGCCAGGGCACTGCTGGCTCATGTTCAACTTACCATCAACCAGGATCCCCAAGTCCCTTTCCCTGGTACTGCTCTCCAACCTCTCATTCTCCAGCCTGTCCATACATCCAGGGTTGCCCTATCCCAGATGCAGAATCCGCCACTTTCCTTTGCTGAACTCCATTTAGTTTTGGTGACTGCCCAGCCCTCTAATTTGTTGAGATCTCTCTGCAGGGCCTCCCTGCCTTTTAGGGAGTCAACAATTCCTCCCAGTTTTGTATCATCTGCAAACTTGCTCAGTATCCCTTCCAGTTCTGCATCCAAGTCATTTTTGAAGATGCTGAAGAGCACAGGGACGAGGATGGAGCCCTGTGGAACCCCACTAGTGACAGGTCGCCAGTCTGATGTCACCCCATTCACTATAACTCTTTGTGCCTGACCCAGGAGCCATTTGCTCACACATCATATGATGTGTTTATCCAGCTATTTTCCTTTGGATAGTTTGTAAATGGACAGTACCGTATACCTGTGAAGGTGAAAGTGATATTCAAGAAAACAGTAAATACTGTCAACTACTTTAAACAAAGTGCTCACAGAAAGCCGAACCTTTGCAAAGTCACAAAGGCTATGTCTACATTAGCGAACAATACAAGTGGATCTGTAGATCCAAGCAGTGTGTTCTGAAGCTCCCACATCTCAGCTGTCTGCTTTTTATGGAATTTCATGTCAGACTACATTCATTTTGGTCACTTAGAATGAAAGTGGTCATTAATATGGTTTGAAGTTGTCTCAAGGCCCAGGTCTTGCTGCTGGTGTCTCTCAGAGGCTGCTCTGCATTTGGCATGCTGGACTGAAACTTCTAATTTAATTTTCATTGAATGGAGCCTTGTTCTTATGCACCAAAACTGATAACTGAACTAATATTTAACAAATTTAT
Organism: Callaeas wilsoni; assembly: GCA_013398955.1. Classification (NCBI taxonomy): domain Eukaryota; kingdom Metazoa; phylum Chordata; class Aves; order Passeriformes; family Callaeidae; genus Callaeas; species Callaeas wilsoni. The sequence goes on from VWPU01010326.1 coordinate 140,473, forward strand.
TTTAATCTCTAGAAAATTGTACTCACTTTACTCTGACTAGAGGAGTTTTGATATAAGTTGTAGTAAGGTATAATTATCTTAAAAGAAACCATCAATCTCAAGTTCAGTATCTAGACAAGCAACTGGAACAAAATACTAAGAGAACCATTTGCAATTCTGACAAATTAAATTTGGGGGAGTGGGGTGATGGTGTTTGTTTTATTTGAAAGATTGGTGTAAATTAGTTGACTCTGCATTCAAGAAGTTCATACAGTGTCTAAAATTTATTTTACTTTAACGACCCACAGAAAATTAAAGGAAGTAGTAATGCTAGCTAGCATCTTGTTAAATCCTCATCTCTGAGCTCTGATGCTGTTTGTTTCTCATGCACTCCAAAGTCTCTCTCTGAGTAGACATTTATCCTCCTTCATTCACAGATGATAGTCCACTTTGAGGCACATGAGGCAATTTATAAATGAATACAGAAAAACTCAAAATTACACTTAACAGCAATAGCTCCATTTACACAGTCCCTACGGCAAAAAAATTTGGAAGCAGCATGGGAAAGCCAATGCAATCACTGTGGTATTTTAAATTACTCACAATATTGTGCAACACAAATATGTTACACTATATTGGAAAATAAATGTTTTTATAAGGCAGTATTTACACAAAGGTGGATAAAAAAGGTTTTGTACAAAATCAAGATTACAACTGGAGCTATCAGTTATTCCCTGCTTTTGTGTTTTTGAGCCAGCAGAAATTGTATGTCTTCTCGCAGCTTCTTTTTTTTTTTTTTTTTTTGCCAGGATACGTGCCAGTGGAAAGTCTGATCAACTTTAAAAAACAAATAGTTTTGTGTGGCTGCTAGTGATATTCACTGGCCAATTTTTAAGAAAGGTTAGTGAAATTTTGGGAGCCAAAAGGTAATCATTATTTTTTAAAAGTTCTAATTAAGATGTCAGACTGGGTAGTGGAATGTACTTAGAATCCCATGTAATTTGATTGTGTTGGCCTATTTAGATAAATTGCTTTGGAAAGACAAATAAACCAGCTACTTAAAATGTCCAAGAGGGCCAGGCTTCATTCCAGTGTTTCAAGCAATGACTGAAGCAATAGCCTTTTGTAACTATCAGCCAATTCAACAATAGACACACAAGTGTCAAAGTCTGATAGAAAGAATGATACAAGCGCCTAGATCACCATCACTAATAGAATAAACAGTACAAAGTGTTATTTAACTGCAAATGCTCAGCTTTTTTTTGCCTTTGAACTGCAGACCTTTGGAGACCATATTAAAGGAAATGAACACCCAAAGTTTGAAACATCTGAAGCTGAGACATTGCCCTACATAAACCCCTGGGATTATTTGGGTTTGTTTAGTTCCGTTCACTAGATGTGCTAAATCTGTATGACAAACCCAAGATTTAGAACATATTAATACTGTGCTATCAGTAACCTGAGGCTCTAAAATCCATACCACTATCCTTGAAAACCTAAATAGAGTCTGACCCAGTAAAGTAGCCTTTTAATCAATTTGCACCACAAAGAATTTTACATACACTCTGTTGCCTTTTGCTTTCATCAACAGGGAGAGGCAAGTGTGGAAAGGGTTAGAAAAGGGTATTTGTTTTCCAGAGGCAGCAGCTTTGTACTTCCTTGTCCCTGCCTCCATCACTGCAGGGTGGGTTTAGACATGCACAGTTTTCCCAGGAGGAGGCCAATGGGCTTCTTGGTAGTCTATCCCAATGGCACATTTTCGGTGCCCTTGGAGCAGCTTTTCTTTCCTGACAGCTGATTTTTATCTGCTGCACCTATGCAAAGGGCAGGATTTATTCCAATCTTCATGATTCTATGATTTAAACGCTTAGTAGTGCTTTAGCTTCACTTGTGTTTTCAGATTTTTGTGCTGTTGGTCCCAACCCAGTATTTCCTGCCCTTTGCATCTCATGTGACACGACCACAGCTCAGTTTCAGGGGCTTAGAAGGGAAACTGTGAAGTTGCCAGAACAGATGAAACAAAACTTTCTCTCTGAGCTGAGGGCACAGCAAACACAGTAGTGCTCTGTGGCACTTTGGCATAGCAGCAGGGGCGCGCTGCCTCCCCAGGCCCCTTCCTGTTCTCAGCCTGTCCTACGGATTATGCTCTGAACTCTCTCCAGGGTAGCGGGACACTCGACTACTGTCATGCCAGGCAGCCCCAAGGAGGACAAGAAAGGTATTTGCTCTTACTTGGGCAGACCTTGATCATTCCCTTGATTTTTTTTGTTTGTTTGTATTTTTTTGTTGCTGCTGTTGTTAAGTGGGGAGAGAAGGTTTTCCTAGCCGGAAGGTGAACAAAACAGAAGCAATTTTGCATGTCTTTGCAGCTAAAGTACCTGTTGCAACACTGCCTGGAGATTTTTTTGAGAGGGGTAATTTACACCCAATTTCTGTCCCCTCATTTGCATCTGAGTTTCCAGAGCTTAATGAAACAGTTATATTGAACTTTAACCTACTGCTCTTCTCTGCCTTTCTTCAAAGACAATAGGGAGAATAAGGCAATATTTACTGAAAAAACTTGAACAAGTTTCTGCAACCATTAATTTTATGCTGGTACCTGAAGCACTAAATCAACTCAACTTCCAATTCATTAATCAGGTTTAAAGCAATAGCAACAGAGTGCTATGGCACAAACCTGAATAATCCCAAAGCCTTGGGGAACTGCAGTTCACGTGACAGGCATGTATAAAGCTCTCAGCCAGGACAGCAAACAAATTATGTTAAATATTAAATACAGAGTAGGCCCTGGCACGGCCTGCTTCCCTAGCGTGTTATTTTATATAATTAAAATTAAATTCTTCATATTTCTTTTCTTTCCTTAAATAGCAAAGAAGGTTGGGAGCAGCATCGTTTCCTGACAGCTGTAAACAATCACAGGCTCCTGCCTTTTGAAGTCATTTTTTTCCCTTCCGTGACTCGTGCATTTGCTTTCAAGGTCTTCCTGTGTTGATTTATTCCCAATTCCCCCAACTGATATCTAATTCTCCTCTGTGCTTGGCATGGCTGTTACCCTCAAGTGCTCACTTACACAAACTTAGCAAAGCAAAATCTACAGGCATAATTGAAGGCTCCTGCCAGTTTTAAAAAAATTCAGAACTGGAGAGTAGAATGATGTCTTACATTTTCTGATGAAAAAAGTGCCACTGTGCTCTTTTTCTGTTTAGCCTACTAACAATTTAATTGTTAAATTATTTAATGTAATTTTTAGTGCAGATAAAAACCTTTACCCATAAATACCTAAATAGATTACTGCAGCGTCTTTCAGATGAAGCAAGGAGACTCAGGACCAGGATTCTTTCTGGTTTAGCCACAAGTTTGCAGCTTTGGCCAAGACACTCTACATACCTTGAAATTAAAGTGAAAATTCAAAGTAGATACTTCAAACTCCTTATCTACCATGAGAAACAAGAGGGCAGGTTTAATTACAGACTTGGCACATAGGAAGAAAAGGTACAGAAAGACTATGAATAGTAAAACATTTTGCAGAAGTACCAGTTCACTCATGCCATTCACTGTGCAAGGGGCCATTATTCTCAAGCATAATACTCATTTTACATATTTACCAACCATCTCCATTGCATCCACAGTGTTTGGCAAGTAGCATTAACAATATAATAAATAATAATTAAAACTTCATCAAATACACAATAGAGAAGGCAAGCAAACACTAAATAGAGTAATGGAGCATTGAAAAGCAGGCTTTTACATTTCATTCCCCAAGTAGCTTCCAGCATCCTGCTGTGACATTGTTTCAGTACTGAAACAAATGGAAGAACAACCCCTGTTGAGTCACCCACATCAGTCCTTCTGGCACCGTGGCGGATACCGCTGTCAGCACCGACTTCAGTGAAGAACAGCCCCTCCCTGCAATAACCTCTCTACTGCCTGTAGCACAGGCATGGCTAGAAGTAGGTCAAGACTCCAGTGGTCATAGGAATTGTTAAAGAGAAACACTCCTATATGCCACAAAACAATGGACTTCCTCAGAACCATTAAGTTCGAAAAAACGTGGATCCTTCAGGATCAGACAAGGGCAGAGACAAGAACTGATTTAAGAGCCTAGTTGTGTGCAGCAGTGGTTGCTATTCTGCAGATTAAATTTTGTGTATGCCTGAAAAAAAAAAAATTAGGTTTGCCTGCACTCTGTACTATCTCACAAAGGGTAATTCTTTTCATGCATTTAATAGGAAAGAAGTTTCCCTCCTAGCTGCAGAAGAGCAGCAGCCTCCCCACACATGTCTAACCAGAAAAACAGAACAAAATTGCACGTTTTGGTTCAGGAGGTTTCTGAGATACAGTTTGCCAGAAGCTGGGAGAACAGTTTGAGGAGGCAGTGCCAGATGCTTGCCTAAACTCTTGCCTAGTAATTTATTCCTTACCCATGTTGGAGACAGGGCACTGATCTAGATGGACCTTTGCTATAGAGCAACATGGAGTAAAATACACCTGCTCCCAACTTTGAAATTAGCATGGAGACAAAAGCTGTGAATTAAACGTTCTATCTTAAATCACAGTAAATACTATATTAACTGTCTAGGAGACTGCAGAAACACCTTGTAACATGGTACATTCTGAATAGGATTTAACATGGTTGGACTTGATGAGCTTGGAGATCTTTTCCAACTTTAATATTTCTACGATTCTTAATGATCCTATGTTAGAGTACTCTGTTGAGATCCAACAAAAGATTACATGGGCTTTGAATTTCAGTATAAAAAACCAATCCAATATGAAACATTAATCTTCTACTGCGAGATAAAAAGACACAGTTACAGTTACTAGTTCATACCTGATTAGTCTAGGCTACTTGAGGGAACAGGGAACGTCAATTCTTCCCAACTTCATTCAGAAACTCCACTTTGAAGAAAGCAGTTTTGCTATGCCCCAGGTATCTTCTGTCCATCCATTCCCTTGGACCATCCAAATGAGCTAGTCTCATTTATTTTATTAACCAGTCTTACCTCTTCAGCAGAACAGCCTTGATTTCTCAGGAAAAAAAGGTATTTGCTTGAAACTAGGCTGTGCCTAAGGGACAGACCTTCCATCAAAGGTCACAGAATCTGTTTCACATGTTGTCTTCAAAATGCTATCGAATAAAACCAGAAGATTCCAACCTGTGTTCAGTAGCTAACAACTCCAACAGATCTTTCTTCCTTGTTAAAAAAATCCCATCCAGATGGGATCCTTGCTGCTAAAGCATGTGCAACATACCAGGCAATCACAGCAGAAACTGAGGAGGGAAGAAACCATTTGAATCTCTGATTTTCCACATTATTTTTAGAAGAGCACTTTTCCTGATAAAAGAAGGGTCTTCAGAAGGCAGAATTCTCTTACTGCAGTAAGAATTAGGTCACTTGAATTGGAACCTTCCAGGAGGCATATTCAGAGAGCTGACCACATCCACACTGCATGATTATGTCACAGAACTCTGCTAAAGAATCTTACAGTTGATAAAATTCATACAAGTTCTAAAAGTATCAGCACAAATTCATGGAAGCAAAAAGAAACCTCAAGGCTATCATTAACTAGGAGACTATCACCACAGGTTCAGGAATTCCACAAAACAAAAATTGTTACATGTTGGAAACATACCCTTAAAAATCCACATCATATATTTTCAAAATTCTCAGTACTTTCTTGATATCTGGAGACAGAATTCTAGACTAGATGAAATCTTGTTTGAAATGGTACCACTGTTCCTGGGTTTACATTCCCCAAAAAATATTGCCTTAATTTGCATTCAGGTACTTTTCCTTTTTAACAGAGTATTTGCATGTTAGGCAGTTTGCTCTGAGCTCTATACTTGCCAATAAAGTATGGGGAAAGTTGGCTGAATCAGGGGTTACTGCCAGCCAGTGACATCTGCAGCCATAGCATCAAGATACTTCAACTTGGCAGTAATGGAACATGTGGAATAGCTGGAAAGGAGCAAGAAAGGTTTCCTTCGTGAGTCTAACTGGAAAGATCCCAAAGGAGCTGGAATATGTAATTTGCCCTGGACTAGGAAGAAGTGTCCTTACTGGACAATTATGTCCATGTTAAGTAAGGACATGATATCAAGAAGAAAAAAAATCTCTAGTCAACTTGTGACTAATTAACAGCTTTCTGGTAGAAGACCAGAGTAGCTGTCTCCTCCAAGGACAGAAGCTGGAGCTAAAAGCAGGAAAGAGGAAGGAGAATTAAGGGACAGACTAGAATAGCTGCCAGGGAATGAACAGGAACAATGGACAGGTGCATGTAAATAGTCCTGCTGAGCAGAAGGCTTCTATAATTGTGAGAGACTGAAATGTTAAAGGTTAAAAGACTTAAACAATTGGCCATTTGCAAAAGCAGCAGGCGCTTTGCTGAGGCCAAGTTTGCACCCCCCCCCCCCCCCCCCAAATGGGAGGAGGAGAGTTTTTGTGTGCTGTGGCAAAACCTCTGAACTGCGTAAGAACAGCCCAGGTGCAGACAGGGTGTGCTCCCACCACCAGAGGTTGATCACAACAAACGAACCTTTGTTTAGCATCGAGCTGGGATTTGAGCCAGGTAAGTGAAAAGGTTGATAAGAAGCAGATCCTTCAAGGTGGGAAAATGCTTTTTATCATGCCAATGTCCTCCTTCCCCATCAGGCTCAGGTGTAAAACTTCCCTCCCCATGGGGCTCAGGTGTAAAATATCCCTTCCCCCATTCCCGGGGGAGGCACTGGGACATCTACACATAAGTCTGAAGGTGTTCATCCCTTCCAGTAAGGCACAACTGGGTCAACTATGCAGGTGTGAGAAACAGCCATCACGTCTTAGAAGGGATCATCAACCATCCAAGACCCCTGAAGTGCCCCCGGACTCATTTCTGAGGCCTTCCACCAGAAAGTTAAGCATGATCCATAGTGTTGCATCAGACAGTGTAAAACTCCCCTACCAAGGCCAGTACCTGGGTGTTCCTACCTGAACCTGAATGTACTGAACTTTTGAACCCACTGAACTTCTTGTTTCACAGGCTTCCCCCACTCCCAATGGGTTAAAACAGTGATCATCACTTCAACCTACAGACATCTAAATTACATCAATCAAGTATTGTTTGTGGATCCAGGAGTTCCTCTCACTGTCTACTCTTGTCCTGTCTTTCTACTTTTCTCTTTTCTTATGTGCTATCTTTATACTTTTATATTTTTTTATTACTATAGACAATAACAAAAATGGCTACATACCTCCTTTCCACTGCAACCAAATTGTCCCAAAATATATAGATATAGATATATAGATATATGCACACATACACACACACTGGTCATTTAGTGTCGTTTCACTCTAATGCACCCTAATGGATCTATTAACAAGAACCTCAGTTACCCTGCCTCAGGGGTGGGTCCTAACAAATGTTTAAGCAAAACAGAGGAAGATTAAAAATATCTCTAAAAAAGTTTTCTCCTGCTCACAAATGAGTCCTTGCTTTCAGGCTTGGTCTTAGATCAACAACATGATGGTTTTCTGAGATGCAGCATGTGATACACAGGGCCTCCTAGGTCCCCAGGAATTATTATTTCCATCACTGCTCAGGTATGGCGGTGTATCTGTTCTCTCCTCTCTGAAATGTCCTATTTTCACCTAATGCTGAGTTCTTCCTGTCCAAGTGCCCCATTTCACATATTGAAAACTTTTCTGCCTAAGCACATTCAGTTACTCCTTGGGGAGAAGTCATCTTCCTGCCTTTTTTCAAAGGTTCCTGACCCCATCAATCTCAAACAAATAAAGCAAATTTGACTCATTGCATGGGGATTACAAGACAAAAGGATTTGGGAAATGGGAGGTTGCATGTGCCCTGAGGGTAAGATCAACAGAAGGGATGTCAAGAGAACAACTCTCAGGAACTCTGAAAAAATTACTAAAAACCTGGCTACAAAATCTGAAAATATATTTTCTTAGCCTGCATTATGCTAGCAAATTTTGTTACTTTGGTGTATGTCTGTATCCACCTGTATTTGGTGGATATCTTAAAAGTTGAGTTTATTCTATTTCTACCACAAAACAGTTTACAATAAACTAAGAGAAATAACACTGCTTTTCTGTGCAGGATATATGTGGGAGAATTTTTGGGACCATGTCTTAGTAAAGTCATAGTACAGTTTTTTCCAAAGGACTGTAAGGAAATCATAAGCTGCCCTCTATCACTGTTGTTGGTTGCAGGTCTATGCTAGATTCAGTGTTAGATATATCATTGCCTGTTTAGAAGTTTTGTCACAAAACTGACTATTGAAAATTACTATATAAAATTGACTGTGGCTTGCACTTTGCTGTAGACAGACTTTTTCAATATTCTCAGCTCCTGAGATAAAATCCAAATTGTAATTTTCAGCATTGTCTATTCTTATTCACCAGTTTTGAGGAATCTTTTGTGGACCCAATCTTGTACTCCAGTTTAATTCCTATCTGAATTTGAGGCACCAGGAGGTACACAGGGTCAGGCCAGGAAGAACCATCACTTGATAGTTCAATGGGTTCCTGGCTTATAAAACAAGCATAAGTTAAAGTCCACACTACTACCTGAAGGCCAGCTGGGGCTTTTATCTGAGGTCACAACAAATGCATTTTTCTGAGACTACAACTAAAATTTGTCCACTCTTTTTATCAACCTACTTTCCTTACCCATTGAGAAGTGTTGTTTGAGCTGTAGTGCTGCGCATTGCCAAGAGCATCAGAGATGTTGATTGACCTGTCCTCATAGTCATCCTGTCTCCTGTAGAACCATTGATGCTTCCAGTAGTTTTCAGGCAGCATGTTCCAGACAGTAGTATGTGCTGCTTTTGAAATTCTACCTAAGGATCACATTCTGAAGGTATCCAAAAGGAAACTGGAATAAACTACTTGTTTTCACTTGTAAAGGAGCCTGTAAGGTATTTGTCTGCATCAGAAGAGCTCAGTTGTCAGGGCCAAGGCTGAGCCCACCAGCAATGGTGGTCGAGCCTCTGGGGTAGCAGATGTAAGGAGGGAAAAGTGTTGTGCAACAACTGCCAGAAGAGAGGAATAAGCATGTGTGAAAGAAACAACTCTGCTATCATCAGTGATAAAAAATGGTCCAAAGAAAAGTAAGTTTGTCATAAAACAACTGCAGATCACAAAACTATGTAAAATACATGCAAAACCTCTTAATTCCAAAAGGCAAGGGAATATGTAATTGAGGAGAATGAAATTAGTAAAATAATTACAGGCTTTCAATGACTGATTTCTCAGTATATAAAGAAACTGTATTTTGGCCAGCTTGTTGTGAGAAACCAGAATAAGAAAACTTCATTATATGGAATTATGCAATACTTTTTTGTTTTGGTTTGGTTTTGTTTTACTTTGTATTTTAAAATATAATGCAAGGCTTTGTTTTCCATTAAATGCTTCTAGAGAAATTTAGCTGTGTGGAACTTCCCAGCAACAATGATTTTTGTTTCATTAAATACTGTCATGGCTCAATCTCTTTGCTTGTTTAACTGCATCCCATTTCACTGCCTCCAGGGGTGTCTCTCATTTAAGGTAATAAAGAATTTACCCTGGAATCCAGATAAAGCACACATGGATAGACCCCACTCTGTGGATGGACATGGTGCCTGTAATGCAGGCAATAAGCATCTAAGGCAGATGCCTGATTCTCCTTTTTACTAAATGGAGATTTAAACAATATAGTTAGAGCAGTTCACTGCAATTTGATCAAACCTTGGCTGCTTACTTTGGGCTGAGATGAAGTATGCCACAGACCCTGCTGACTACAAAGGCTGGTTCATTGACATGGAGGCATGTGTTCTGTCCACACTCAAGTTCAATCAGATGAATCTTGTTCACACCCTCTAAGAGACTACAGGCACAACAGCCTTTCCTAATTAAGGGCACCTGTGGAACCACTCTTAGTAATGGCCAATGTAAAGACCCACTCCTATTTTAACACCATAATACGTTACCAGACTTTTGGGTCCCTAATGGTATACAAATCTTTAATCTAAGTAAGTATTTTGAATATACACTTTTGAAGAAAACTAGTTATTTTCATAATTAAACTACATTCTTAGTTTTTAAACAAATATTACACTAGAAGAAAGAAAACAAAAGAAAATATCCAATTGCTCCTAGAGACAAGTTAAGAAGAAAATTGGGCAACATAATTCCATCTCACACATCTATATTTCACAAAACTAAAAAAGATCAATTACATAAAACAGGCCTTTACAAAAGTTTGGCAAGGTTAGGTAAATGAATACAGATGCTATGCATTGCTTGGAAAAATAATTTATTATGTTAGCTTACAAAAATGACAAGTTTTTACGTTATACTTTAAATTACAAGTACAGCTAGCAACTTTGATCCTGCAAAGGTACTGCCTCCTGAGATGCAACGAAGACTTGCAACCTGCCTTCAGGAATTGCTTGAAGTAAGTCCCAAGTCAGCAAAAGTGTAATATAGTTTGATATTTTTGTTACTGCCTCATTGGCTAACATTTCATAGTCTAATTGCAGACAGTAGGTACAAATGTCGACGTTAAATTAACATATGAACTTTCCTGGTAGAGCCTTAACCAAACTTAAACATACCTGCAGATTGTGCCAAGCTTTCAGTTTGCAGCAACATACTCAGAGCACAAAAGACAGCTTTCATATACTTCATACTGCAATCACTTGACAAGATCTCAGCACTTAGTAGTTTGGTACTTAGGCTTTATAAATGAGATTTCATTCTGGCTTCATATTGGTATAAATCAGGCACAGGCATTCTGAAGTCAGAGCAGCAACTCAGCAATAAAATTGGTGTTCTGGTGTGGAATGAGTCACAGCTCATGTGTAACCAAGTACCTCAAACTTCACAGGTTGGTAAGGACTTGTGCATCAAACCAACATGGTAACAGCTCCTCCTTTTATACTTCTACAATGCATTGTTCCTAAACCTGCACGAGGTTTTCTGAAAACCCAACCTGTAGACTTCATTTTACATGCATCCATGCGATTTACAGGAAGTAATAGTCAAGCAGTAGTTTGGCTGAACTTAATCTAAAGGGTCTTTTCCAACCTAAATGATTCTATGATTCTAGATTTTTTTTAATTCATTACATACTTCTCAAGATAGTCAAGTTGGATTTTTTCCTTGTTGAAGATGGCAGATAATGGAAAAAGTGGACGGCAAATACCTTGTGAAGCTATCTTGGAACAAAAATATCATAGGACAAAAAAGTCAAAACTGGTTTTATTTTGTGAGTCTTTTGTTAAAAAAGAATACCAATAGTGCTGGAATTTAGATGTAAGATATAATTACCTTCTCCTTACACACATAAAAATTCGCATTTTGGGTACTCATTGAATTACTAGATCAGCTGAAAAACTGGTATGAAACAAAACATTTAGTCACGAGCATGAAATACAATTGATACATATTAACAGATGAACCATCTCTCCTTGGAGATGGCTTCATTATTTTGAAAAAGCTGTAGTGAACCACATTAAGGTGGAACAAAGAGCTGCAAGATTTCAGAATTTTTCAAATTTCATAAGCTTGGATTGATGTTATTTCGAAGTACTAGGGTTTCCATTATATAACTAACTTTGATTTAGTCTTCTTGAAAAAAATAAAGGAATCTAAATGAACTCGAAATCTCATTTCTCAGATTCTGAAAAAAACTAAAATATAAAAATGAGATAGTGTCAAATATTCCAAATGTTTTGGAGTCTGCTACTATATGATTTTTGTAAGATCATGTCTTTTTCAGCAAGCATTTGTTTTTCATCAGACCAACACATACTGTAGACTTGCAGACCTCCAGAATGCAATGAAAAAATAGACAAAGAAAATATTTCTCTCCCCTCTTCTAAAACTCAGCACAAAATTGTAACTCCACTGATATTACAGACAAGGCCTCTGCTAGCTTTACTGCAGTCAGGATTTCCAAGCAATAAAAAGACTATTTTTCCTTTTGAGCAGTAAAATTTTACACTGTATGAACATTTTTATACATGTCAATGTCTATAAGAAAGAGACGTAATTATGTGGTCAGGATATACCTGATGCCTACACAGCTATTAGAAGTCTGAACTCACCTTTATGTTTCAGAAATCAAGTTTGAAGGAAACTGCAATAGTTCTGGTTACTACAGTAAGGTGAATTTCAACATGTACAAAGAGCTGGACTCCTTGCTAAATGTTCAAGGACTTTATCTCAAGAAATAATTCCATGTTGAGGAATTTCATTCTACTATGCCTATTTCTATTACATAAACCAATACAATAAGGTTTAGAAGTATTAAACAGACCTTTCTGACTTCACACCAGCACAGAAACATTTCACATCCATATAATTTGTAGAAATTCTGCAGATTCCTTGTTGTTACTTTATACTATACTGCAGCGACAATAGTTGACTGGAAAATATGATCACAGAATGAACTAGGTTG
>VWPU01010327.1:0-7500 GCA_013398955.1 Callaeas wilsoni
CGGGTGCAGGTGGCCGGCCCCGCCGGGTCTGTGGCTGCGGGGTGCCGGTGCCGCGGCAGCCCCGGGAGCGCGGTCCGAGGGAGCAGCGCACCGGCGGCAGCAGCAGCAGCAGCAGCAGGTAACCCCTGCCGGCAAGGCAGCCCGTGCAGGGCGTGGCGGAGCGGTTCCGCCTGCTGGTGTTGGAAAGAAGAGGGCTTTGTGTTCACTTACCTCTTCTGTATGTAAACAAAGGCACGGGATCTGATTCTTCTGTGGTGTTAAACCACGTTTGCTCTTCAGCTTGCGGAGGGCTTTTGATTTCTCCCAGAATGGCTTGTTATAGGTGCTGAGGGTGAGGTTTCTATGTAGCAGTGTTTATATTTAAAAGGCAGCTCTTTCCTCAGTATGGTACTGCACAATGCGAACAAGTCTGCGGAATAACCACAATAACTCCGATTTTGTAATATACATTACTTCCTTCAGATGCTACAAGAATTTGCTTACGGAATTCGCTGAAACTGTTACAGATTCCTTTTTTATTTTTTTAATGAGATTTTATCCTTTTAGATGAATCACTTATTTTCAGAAAGATTAAATACTAATTTCTAAATTTCATCACTTTCATTTCCATTAAAAATCATAGTAACAGTCCCTACATTTGTACCTTGCATGTAGTTCATCAATTTTGTTTTTGCACAAGCTCTTCAGAAGACCAAGAGAACTATTCCACTTCAGCTAAAACCACTCTTAAATTCACTCTAGTCTTTAACAATAATTCTTTGACTAAAATGTGGCAGACAATTCTTAAGATGAAAAAAGAACCAAGCACTCATTTCTAAGTCAAGGAAAGTAATTCATAAAGTTTTAAAAAAAATGAAAAAAATCTGTTCCTCATGCATTATCATCTTAATTTTGCCTCAAAAGAATTGTCTCTGAAATTAACTGAAACCAAGCAGCAACAAATTACACTGGTTTGGGTCTTGCAGAGTGCTGTTTTAACAGCAGAATGAATTAAACACTACAGAAGCCACCTCAATTAAGATAATCACAAATGTTCAAAAAAAGGACTCCTAAAATGAAAGTGTATGTAACCCTGAAAATCCACATATTTGCACTTTCTGAATTTGTTTCTTATTTACCAAAGCACTCACCTCTTTCCTCCCCTTCTTTTTTCTCTCTTACTTCCCTTGTATGTATCCTCACCTATTGAAGCAGCTGTTATTCATACAAATTATGAAAAGGAAAGTATATATGAGATAGGTGCGTGGAGAGGACCAATATATCATCAAAGGTCTTTGGGGTAACATGTGGCCTTGGTTCAGCAAAATCACTTCTTCAGTCATTCCATTGCTGCTCAGAAAAGCAGTAAATAATAAGTAACAAGATCTGCATACAAATGTGCTCGTGCTTAGGTTTTTTCGTGGAATCAGAAACTGGATAAGAAGTTACTATTACTCTCCTAAAGATTTTCTACATACAAAAAAAATTAGAATACACATACTTACAGTATATATTTCTTAGGGCTTGTTCTGTCTTAGCATATCTAAACTGACCTTGCTATCAGTTCCTGAGCTGGCTGGAGGTTTCTCTGACACTGGCACATAAAGTTGGTTCCTGTGCTGTTTAGGCAGAAAAGGGAGACAGCAAAGAGTGAAGATAAGAGGCTGAGACTATTCTTTTAATGGCCATGATAGCCAAAGCAATGTGTGCATCATAGGCAGGCAGTTGATTGAAAAGACTGGCTTGTTACTCTCGGTTAATTTTACAGATCTTGTTAATCTTGGTTCCCAGTAACTTTCCTGTTGTTGGTTTGTCCCATATGACGCTGCTGCACCTGCTGGTGCCAGGCACACACCTGCCTGCAGGTGCAGTCACGCACAGCCCTTGTGCAGGCAGCCAGCTGAATTTCCAGCGGCCACTTCCCCGTGCCCCAGCAGATGCCAGTGAGTTTGCACGCTGTGGAAGAGATGATGACTCACAGAAACCCGCATGCCAAAAAGAGACTTCTCAGTGATGGTCAGCTCAGGCTTCGCAGGGAGGTGCGGAACAGGTGGGCAGGCACCCTAAAGGCACGGGTGGTGCGATGCTCTCAGCACACCTCGGACCAAAAACACGGCTTAAGGGTAGCAAGAATACATCTCCTTGACCAAACATAAAAAACTGTTTCCATCCGCCCTTTCTAGCAGACAGCTTGTCTCTGCTGAATGTTGACAACATATTATATAAATTTTCCTGCAACAGCTTGTTTCAGAAACTTTCCCCAGTAATATAGATTAAGATAGAATTTGTTTTGACTGCTGTAATGCATATTCATTAGATAAAAGCCCAGACAATTACTATGATAGTTTCACTAACAGGTGGAGCATGTTTTAGGATTTGTTGGGCATGGGATTTGCTGGAATAATCTCAGACAAATTTGGGGGATTATTTTTGTGATGAAAATAATTTTGTATGAAAAGTGAGAACGTAAGCAGATTCGAAGGTGATTTCATTATGTTTTTACATTAGTTTGCTGTTACAGTTTTAAATCTAGAATAAGTTTATACTTTGAACAAATGCAGGTCTCTCAAGGCAGGCAAGCAATAAACCACACAAATAAATGCTACCTTATTAATATAGCTTAAAATTGCATAAATGGTAAGCAAAGGTATTTCTAACAGGATATCACTTTATTGCATGTATTTTTCAAAACTAGAAAAGAACTAGAAATTATTCTTCTTCCGTCTTCACTTGTATAATGTCCACTTTCATCCATTAAGGTTATAGATTAATTTCGGTTGAGTAGGTAATATTAGAGCAAATATGCATGCATCAACGTTGTTGAAAAGTTGCAAACTAAAGCACAATTCCCTTTTTTGTTTCCACTAGAAAAAAAATGTTGAGAGCAGAATCAAGATGAAGAGTATAGGAGCCTTATCCTACCATATCCTACCATATTACATGGGAATCAGGGCACCAGGCCCTACAGCTTATGGGACCTTCATCCCGTAGGACATTCTCATGTGTGTGGTCACATTGTCCTCAGCACAGATTGATGTTGGTGATAATTTTTATCGGGATTGGGGTCATGCTAACTGGCACTCTCAGTAGTGGATCACTGCCAGATTAGAGTATCATAAAGTAAACAAGGAAGTTACAATTGCACACTCAGGGAAGAACCTTAGTTCATCCCTACACCACAGCATCAGAATTTAATGTTAAAGGAGGTTTAAAAATATACTTGCCTAGCACAGAAGTTATCAGTCTAGACTCCCCATCTGTTGAATGCTTTGTAAGTATCAGTAGCACTTCAGTATCTGACTTAGGCAGAAATCATCATGTAAAAATGCTAATAATTTCTCTACGCTGTTTTGTTACTAATGGAACTTCAAAGCTGTGAATGCATGTGTTTATATTCAATTTCTATTTATATACTTAAGCACAGGCTTTCTTGTACTATGCATATTAATGTGCCAATATGTGCTCCAGCAACACCTGTATTAACATACATGCACATTTATATAAAGGGCTGGACTCGATGCAAGTTTTGTCCTAGGCTTCCTAAGGAGGTTGGATCAAACGCTGTATCTTTTTTTTTTAATAAACATTTGGACAAATTTCCAGAAATTCATTTAGTTCGTAACATTGTCCTGTTGTTGTAGTTGAATTCCAATTCTTAAGCACAAGTTTTTTATGAGCTGCATCATTTTCAGCTGCTTGTGTAGAGATGTTTCTCTATTGACAGAGCTGCTTCCATACTCCCTTTGCCATCCTCCTTTGTCTTTCTTGTTTTCAGTGTGTTTTAATCCTTCTCTCTAATCCCCTATACCATTATAACTGATTAATTAGCAAACCTTCACTTTCAGGCTCTGAATTTTTCTCTTAGGCTCAGACCATTTATAATCTCAGCTGAAAAGACAAGATTGAACATCTGCCTTGTATTTAATCTCTTTGCATCTTGTACCCATCATGATTATTGTTTGTTCTTTATTATAACTGGGGGGTTTAAGGGTGAAATGTTACATTCTGCATTATCTGGGCTCTTAACCTGAAAATAAATCCATGCAGATGGGCCGTAGGGAAATACAGAAATCAAGGAGTCCACAACTTGTGTTGTTTTGTAGAATTTTGGACCTCAGATGTCCATTTTTTTCAAGGATCCTCTTAAAGAAACTGGGTGGAAAAAGAAAATGTTAGATGAATTGTTTATTTTGCAGAGCTTTCATCAGTTTATATTTTCAAAATTTTCTTTGCAAAGATGTGAGATAGAAATATACACATATTTGTATACTTGCAATAAGTAAACAAATCCAACATTTTCAGTCAGTTGTCAAATGCCAAGGTCTGTGGTTTTCAGAAAATCACATTAAGGGGCCTGCAGCTCTTCCAGCTGCTGGTGACAGTAAAAGGACCATCCTCCTTCAGAAGTTCAGGTCTGAGCTTCCCTCTCATCCCTTGTCAAGATTTCCATGTGTAGCCACTTTCCCTGCTGCACTTGCTTGCATGTTTTTTTACATAGTTGGGGTTAAGATTTTGAGGGGTTGAAGGGAGATCGAGTACCCATTTGTCATTACCTATTTTCAGCTGGAAACCTTGGGATGGCAAGCTTTCTCTTCCCCCTCACTGACTCACAGCATGAAGAGATAGTGGAAGAGAAATTTTCCCAACACATTGTATGTTTGTCAGCACAGGTAGAAGAGTGGCAAATAAAATAATTTCTTTGCTCATCCCTCCTGCTGTCCTAGGCCCAATCTCTAACACAGGGTAGCCATCACAGAGAGGGGTTTTTTTAATCTCCAAAAGGAAGTAGCTGTCTCCAAGTGTCACGTAATTTATGCAGAATTGAGTTTGCTTCTCCTTTCTGCTGCAGCTGATACCCATGCGTCATGTCCATCCAAAGGACTGTGTTGTTTGTGGCCTGAACTGGGCCATGGGGTGTATTTAGGCTCTTCCATACACAATTTCTTAACTTAATTACATGGTGCCACCCAGCTGCTGGGGTCTCTTGCAAATACACTTTTCTGTTATTCATGCGATCTAAGCCTTCCAAAATCTGCAACAACTCCAAACACTTTACAATAGTGTTAGTGCAGGTTTTGGAATGATGCCGTAATATAATATAGTCACAAATATTTTCATGATGGAAATATAAGAGGAAAGAAAACAGCTCATGTCAGGTACTTTTTGAACTGATTTTCTTTATTTCTTTCAGAACTCTCTGTGATCTTTGTAGGTATTAGATTAAAAAGCAATTTCAAACATGAATAAGAAATAATGTGCAGAAGGCTGCATTTCAGCTAGAATTAGCAATGGAAAGCACCTTTCTGGGGCTGTGGCTCCAGTCTGCCAGTTTCCCACGGAGCACAGAGCAGGTGTGGCTGAGACCAACGGAGCCCGTGAAGCATTTTGAAATAGTCTCTAGCACTCATTTCTTTCCCCATTAAGAACTACTTTTAAATATTCCAGGAGGCCTTTCAGGAGACATGGCATCTTCCTCTTCCGACTGCCTCCTCTCTTTCATATGTTTATTTAATTACAGCTTTGCATTGGCCAGATGCATTGCTCTCTTCTCACACAGGTGGAATCTGACTGTTGCCCTTAGCTGGTGTCTTTGGACAGTAATGTATCAGCAAGAACCAGATGGCTCTAATGTGACTTGGCGAGGCTGAATCTTGAGACAAGTGTTTCTTTAGAAGATGCAATGGCTCAAGAGTTGGTAGGACTTGGGGGAGATGCAAGACACCACATACGACAACCTGCCCTCCAGTGGGAGAGCTGATGTGATACTTGCACCTGAGACCCACGCCTGTGTCACCTCCTGCACCTGCTTTCCATGGCCAGAAAAGTCTGTTTTATGAAGAAGTCTGTGAAATGTGTGTGTGTCTCCAGGTGCAAATCAGGGCCTTCAGCTTGGTGCGCCCTAGAGAGCTGTTAAAGTGCTGGGATCAGCATGGTCTGAGCAGCAGCCGCTTCTGCTGGATGTGCTCACACGGACCTGTGAAAGCTGCAGTTCTAGGGAGTCACACGGCCGTGGTTCTTCTGTGTCTCCTGGTGGAATGCTGGAAGTGTCACGGCCTGTTGGTGCCCCCAGCCCTATCAGCAGGGAAGACCTGTGTCTTACCTGATGATTTTCTGGGTTTCGGGGGCAGGTTCACACACTTGCAAAATGGATTTCCTCTAAATGAAGCTCTGTTCTGAAACTGGCAATGCTGAAAGTTAAAATTAGCTTCTCCTTTATTACTAGGACATATTTTTAGGCCCTAATTCATGTCTCATGTGAACGCAGTCCTCCCACTCCCACGTTGGGAGTACTGAACTGGAGTCTGAGGGCTGTGCGTTACATTTTCCAGAAATAGGTGCAACCCAGGATTTTGAATATTTACATTCTCTGCCTTTTTAAAAAATGCACCTATTGGTTTTAGGTGCGTATATGGGTTTAAAATAGTGAAAACCTAAAGTAGAAACTGCTATCCTTGGGTTTTTTGTCACTCTGTCCTATTTTTATTTTGGTTGTGTGGAGGGAAACTTGCCTTAGTTTGCATCTAGATGCTGCAAAATGCAAAAAAAAGATACAGAATATAAGCTCAATTTCTATGAAAATATTTTGGATGTCTCCCATTTTCTGCCCTCTCCTTTGGAGCTGCAGAGCCAGCTGCTGGTGTGAGCCCTGGTCCAGCAGCACACCGATACTGCCTTCCTGTCAGAGCATCTGCAGCTGGTGTTCACAGAGGTCAGCTCTGCCAAAAATCTTCTCGTGGGAGCCCTAATGTGCAGCAAGGGCAGGGCCTGGCCTTCGGAGGAGCTTCCAGCTGGTACCATCAGGCGGTGGTAAGGAGATTTTGGAGCAGTTTGACCCGGCCACAGCCAGGGTGGCGGCGATGGCCGAGCAAGCTGGCAAGCCATGGGAAGGAGCTGCGCTGCCTGTGACGCTGGAGCCGTGCCCGGCCATGCCACCCTGCCCTGCGAGGCCAGAGCTCCTGTCCTGCTGGGGGACTCCCCGCCAGCATCCCTGGGGACACACCATGGATAGCTGGGTCAGCGCCAGTGGCTGTGAACAAGGAGTTCAGTGGAACCCTGCTCATTTAAAACCCTGCCAATGCCAAAACTGTCCAGCAGGATGATGAACTTCAGTGGGGATGGAGTTCATTTACTGTGGAAACACGGCCCCTGTTCCCATCAGGGCTGGTTCAACGGGAGGGGACAGTCTTCACCTGCCTGCTGGTGCCCTGTCCTGTCCTGCCCTCCCCAGCCTGGTGTGTTTTGTGTCTCCTTTCAGGTGTTGCTGACCTCCCCTGAGTGTTTTTGGGGTTCATGCTGTGCTGGCAGAGGGTGGCCTGGCAGCCTGTACCAGGAGCTGCCCTTAGGTGTGCATGCCTCCCATCCGGAGGGGTGTCTGAGCCCAGGTGTTACAGGAATGGGCTCCCAAAGCCACCTCAGAGCAGCCACAGGCTCTTGGTGGAGAGTGCTCTGATTTTGGACATTGTAACCGTTTGTTCTTACCTGGGAGATCCAGTCCGAGGAGCAGAGGAACAGGATTTTAGC